>CAJNJA010016923.1:0-11170 GCA_905231915.1 Symbiodinium necroappetens | reverse complement strand
TGAGCCAGCCCACCCAGAAGCGCCCCCGGTTCGACACTATTCAAGCCAACATTTTTGGTCGGGGGGGGGGGGACCCCTCCACTATTTGGGCCGCCACATTAGTGTATTCGTACGGTTTGGGGTTTTATGGTCCAGTGTTTAGCGGTAACAGTGTTCAGGATGCAGAGTCGAGGGTGCAGGGCTTCGGGTTTAGGGAACGCCATCTTGCTTCCGCAAGCCCGAGATGAATGCCAGAGCGAGGCAGCATGGTGGATGACGACGCACCGTTGTCCGAGCTCAAAACCATGCAGTTTGACGATGTCGGGTTTCCAAGCTTCGCCTGGCCTCGCTAGATTCCGCTAGACCTTTTCGGGCTTTAGGGGGCTGACTATAATATAGGGGCCTTAAATAATTAGACTAATTAGGGTGTTGGGCCCCTTATGCCTTATTATAATAAGCGTGTAATAAGGAACCATAAGGGCCCCTTATTCTAATCTGCTTGTAATAAGGAACCATACGGAATGATATAGGTAGCTATCTAGGCTTCTATTATTACGCGGTTTAGCTAAGGAACCCCGAGGCTTCTCGGACCCTGGCCGATGCAAATCCTCGGGATTCATTCCCAAAGCCACGGGCCTTAAAGGCCTTATAGGCGTTTTTAGATTCAGCTCGCACCCGAAATTTGCATCAATACCTGTGGCTGTAACTAAGCCCGCAGACGACTTCTGATATGTCGGAAGCCCCGCTTCCAAGAACAAAATTGGGCAGGAGAAACTGTCATTAGGGCACACCGAAACAAATCTACGGGCCTCACCAAAAATCAGTTCTTGTCATTATAGGGGAACACCACATGAATCAGACCTCCACAGCAACGTTGACGTCATTAGAGGCGTGAGCATCTGTTCTCTTCACATCGAATGCGCCAGAAGCCGCAAAACGACGCAACTACCGTATCAGTTGGCTTTCATGCGCTACATGTAAGTCTCGTACATACCGTCGTCATGATCAGCAACATCGGCATCAGCATCACCATCACCACTATCATCAGCATCACCGTCACCATCAGCATCAGCATCAGTGTCATCAGCACCATTGGTCTCAGTATCAGTATCAGTATCAGTATCAGTATCAGTATCAGTATCAGTATCAGTATCAGTATCAGTATCATCATCACCACCACCATCCTCATCATCGTCATGATCACGACCAGCATCATCACCATCATCATTACCATCAGCAACACCACCAGTGTCTTCATCTCTTCATCACTCATCAGTCGCAGTATCAGTATCAGTACCATCATCATCATCATAATCAACATCATCATCCGCATCACCATCATCATCATCATCATCACCATCTTCAACATTATGGCCATAATCTTCGCCATAATCATTATCATCATCATCATCATCGTCGTCGTCATCATCGTCACCAGGGTAACCTTCAGCATCATGACGGTCGGCATCGCCATCAGCAAAACGGTGATTATCATCGAGTGTTCATCACCACGCTCATCAAGGGTTGCTTTGTCCTGGGGAGCGTGAGCGCTCACGGGCACGCGTATAATTCGCTTGCTCTCCCTCTCTCTCTCTCTCTCTCTCTCTCCCTCTCTCTCTCGCTACCTCTCTCTGCCTCTCTCTCTCCATGTATTTCTGTTTGTTCGTTGAATGTTGTGCGTTGGTGTGCATGCCTGTCTCTTTGTCCGTATGTCTGTCATCCTGCGTGTTTGTGTATTTGTGCGCGTGCGTGCATGTCAGTGTGTCTCTGTCTGTCTGTGTGCATGCATAGAGGCCTGGGTGCATATCGTAGGCATTGGTAGCGACTAGCACTTTGCAAGGTCACTTGTGCAAGTTTTCGTGTAGGTGTTGCAGCGGTGCCTGTGGAATGCCCACTTGGTGATCTAAGGACATGCCTTTGGCTTCCTTAGCCACTAGCACGCCGCAGAAGCCGTCTAAGGCCTGCACCGCGTCGCATTCAGCATGACCCCTCAGATGTGAACCGTAAGTGGGCGTTAAACCGGGCAAGGAGTTCTCTGGACTTTTGGACTTGCAAGATCAAGGACCGTCTCATATAATGACATGCAGAAGCACTTCTTACAGTTTGGAAGCTCGTTAAGTCGAGGTGTAACGCTGTGCAGGTTAGGTCGGTTGATGAGCATGGAGTTATGCAAACTGCGCAAACGCCCTTTCTATGAACCTTAGTTTGCCTCCCTCTCTCTCTCTCTCTCTCTCTCTCTCTCTCGCTGTCTGTACCCTGTATACCACACAGACATCAGTATGTCCTGCTTCGTGAAGTCTGGCTTGGCAACGGTTCACCTTATTGGCGCAGTGAAGCCATGGAAGAGATGTTTGAGGCCAAAACGAGAGAACCGCACAGACAGACACACTCGCATATGCTGAATACGATGACGTCAATAACTAAGCATCTCGCAGCATGGAATCTCTTCTTCACTCACAGAGCTGTCAAGCGAACACGCTACAAACGCGGCAACATATCGTACTTCAAGCAAACCCATGTAAACCCCCAAACATCCCTCAACCCTAAACCCCAGCTTTAATTTCAACATTGCGTATGTCGGCTCTCTTCTCAGAGTCTGAGCTGCCTCCCTTGCATGTTTGCGTGTTATCGGCGTCTACATTGACGGTTTAGGTTTCGAGTTTAGGGCTTAGGGCTTAGGTTTAGGGTTTAGGGCTTCAGGTTACAACCCTAAACCCTAAATCCTAGGTTTGCCAGTTTGTCTCGAAGCTTTCGCGTCGTGTTACTTGATTGATTGACTCAGTTGGAGGCACACTCGGATGCCGGCCCGTGCTGGGCCTTGGTCTTCATGAAAGGGTGCGGGTACCCTAAACTTACCCTAAAGCCCTAAACTCTAAACCCTAAAGCCCTAAACTCTAAACCCTAAAGCCCTAAACTCTAAACCCTAAAGCCCTAAACTCTAAACCCTAAGCCCTAAGCCCGATGCTGTGCCCTCCACTAAGTCTCGGATGCCAGAAGCTCTAGAAGCTGCAATGAAGCCTGTGAGCCAGAAGCTTAAGGTCACCCTTACCCCTGAGTCCTAACAACCCCAATTTAGGGGTTTAGGGGTTTAGGGTTTAGGGGTTTAGGGATTTAGGGGTTAAGGTTTAGGGAAACACCAAAGGTTAAGGCACACAATGGCCCTAAAGCCTCGTACCGTACGGTTTCGAGGCCCAAGAGCCTAAATCCTGAGTCCTTATAGAGCCTGAGGGTAGCTGAAGTTGTCCACACCCATCCCTAAGCCCCAAACCCTAAGCCCCAAACCCTAAACCCCAGGCCCTAAACCCTAAACCCTAAACCTTAAACCCTATAAACCCTAAACCCTATAAACCCTAAAGCCTAAACTGCCATCTTTTGCTGCAGGCGGCCACAGCGAAAGGCCGGAGGATCCAAAAGCTGCGAGTGGAGCACAGAGATTAGGGCTTAGGAGTTAGGGTTTAGGGTTTAGGGTTTAGGATTTGGGGTTTAGGGTTTTGGATTTAGGGTTTAGGGTTTTGGATTTAGGGTTTAGGGTTTAGGGTGCAGAGGATTTAGGATTTAGGGCCGTTTTTTGGGGTAGAGGGGTTTTAGACATGTTTAGACGAAACCCTAAATCATTGAACCGGAGTCCTAAAACCCTAAACCCTACTCCTTAAGCCGTGAACCCCGGATCCTTGCACCCAAAGCCTAAAGCCCCAAAGCCTTAAACCCTCCGTCCAGACTTCAGACTTGCGACGTTTGTGGGCGTTTGGTGATTTTGTTGGTGTTTGTGTTTGGTTCGCCTCGAAGGCTAAGAGCCCCGAACAGGCTTTAAAGCCTAGGGTTTAGGGTTTAGGGTAACAGGCTTTAAAGCCTAAGGTTTACCGTGAAACTCAAGGGCAGGTTGGTTTAGGGATTCGGGTTCGGTTGTTGCTGTATTGTTATCGGCTTAGGTTCAGGGTTGAGAGACGGGGTTGTGCCTGTACGCGTTTTTTAGGGGTTTCAGATTAAGGCGTCAGGTTTTCGAGCTGGTGGTTCTGATGTGAAGGAGTACACGCTCAAGGCCCTATCAACATTTTGAATTTTTGACTAACAGCTCTAGAAGCGCTCCAGCACGAAAGCCCCAGCCTTTACAGCACTTCTGCAGCCTTTGAAAGCTGATCACAACTTTTTCAAAATGGACCGAGTCACAGTAGGTTTCTAGCAGACATTTGGGTCCGCAAACTTATGTGCGGCTCTGTTAGTTTGACCCCCGGGGTTTCGACATAGACTGAATTCCCTACGCCAGGCAAAGGCAAAGGTGGTGCGAAGGGCAAGGCCGGGTATGTTGCCTTTTTCCGAACAGACAAGCGACTGCTAAGCCTATTGGGGGCGAACGTTCTCCAATGCTGTTGTACCCTGTCTCATCAGCCTTAACCCACCTCTTATCTTGTCGACACTCTATCCTGCATTTCCAGATTAGCACAGCCTAGCCTAGCTTCCCCTAGCTGGTTTTACCTTGTCTTATCGTGTTTGCCTTTATTCTTTATGTCCAATTTGCATTGGATTTGTAGCTCGTGCTAAATCATAATGTACTATACAGTATTGTGCTGTGTCGTAGTATAATATACGGTGGTTCATTCCCTTCCATTTTATTTCAGTCTGTTCCATCATGTAGTGACATACCCTCAACTCTACAGCCTTAAGGTGGGCGGGCGGCTTTTCTCTGAACCCCAGTTTCGAGGGTTCATGGAACTCTTCAACAGCTAATATGTTTCTTCTCCTGCAGTTCAGGCCCCTGTTTGAAAGCCTTAACGTAACCCTAAACCCTATAGACCCTAAAATCCTATACCCTAAATCCCTTATGGTACCCCCAGCGGCCACATCAACAGGATCCTTGAGGAAGAATGGCACCGGTCTGGTACTTGCTCAGTCGCTGATCCTTTAAATCAATGTTGTCACGGGGCGCCAGAACCCAGGAACCCGAAGCCCTAAACCTCTAAATCCGATACCATCCTAAACCCTAAACGCCCTAAAGCCCCGAAACACTGAACCCCGAAACTCTAAGCGCCTAAAGCCCTAAATACCCTACAACCCTATACCCCTAAAGCCCCAAATCCCTAAACCCCAAACTTGTCCTGGAACTGAAAAGCCCTGACCCACGAAGCTCAGCCCGCCCTTGCCCCAAGACTCAGGGACTCGGGGCGTATTCTTAGGCCTCCTCTTTGTTTTTTTTGTTTCGGGATCATCCCGTTTGAGAGTTTCTTTCGGGTTTTGAGTCCCATGTGAGCTTCCTTTTTGAACCCCCCCTTTTTGTGTTTCGGTTTAGTCTTCCTTTCAGGGTTTCTTCAGGATCCCCTTGGGCCTCCTTTGGGTTTGGAACATAGGGCCCGGCGACCAGGCGAAGGTGAAAGCCGCTGCGAAAAGGCTTTACTTTTGCTGCGGGGCGTTTTTGCCGGGAAAGCCTTGAAACACCAAACCGCCTAAACCCTAAACCCTGAACCCTACGGTTCTTGGGGGTGTGGGGCTTTGGGATAGGGCTTGGGGATGTAGGGTTTCTTGTTCAGGGTTTCTTAACTCTGAGGCCTTGATGTCAAAACTCACTAGGGATCCCCACAAGTCTAACCTGATCTTAGGGTTTATAGGGTTTAGGGTTTGAAGGTTTAGGGTTCAGGGATCTTAGTATATTAGCTGTCAGCCGAGGCATAACATACACTAGCCGCGAATGCTTATTCCTAGAGTCCTAGAACCGCATCAATGAACATAAGGATCACATGGCTGCAACTCTGGCTTCGGTAGTGCAGCCTTGCATCAAGCCATGCTGTTGTTTACCTGGCGCATAGCTCCGCTTCCCCTGCTGGATGTGCTGCTGGCTGTTTACATCCTCTGGCGAGCTGGCGATGCTCGCGGTCGTGTCAGCAGCCTGGGAGCTTTTGGAGTTGTACAATGCCATCCTGCAGGCGGAGAACCCTGCTGCAGCGTCTGCGGACTGCTTGCTGACCTTAGCAGCCGTGTTGCCAGAACTGCATCTGCACACGGTCTGCAAGGAGGGCAATCCCTATCGGCAGGACCCTCTAACATTGCTCTTCAAAAGTACTGGAAGAGCACTGCGGATCTCGGCCATGCAGCTGAGGACATGCTTCTGAACTTTGTCGTGGTGATTGCTCTCCGTTCACAGCAATTGGCAGACTACCTCGTGCAAAACCCACATTTGCATTTCTCCACACCAGATGTCCTGCCCGGCCTATATCGCTTGGCCTTGGAGGCCGGCAGCTCTCGTCTCGGAGATGCGTGTACTTCTGCTACCGCTTGCCTGAGTCTGGGTACTCTCGTGGACAGCATTCTACTGCCTTATTGGAGCAAGAAGGAGACACATGTTGTTTACCGGATGGTACATTGCCGAGCAATCGCTGACGCGTTCCAGCTTCTCCTGACTGCGCCTTACTTCAGTGACCTCGCCCTGGCACATGTCTTCCAGTACCTGGCTGCTGTAGATCGGCGGGTCGGCCGATTCTGCTGGTCTCAGCAGCCGCTCCCCCAGAGCTTGGCCACAGCAGGCAGCAACGGCACCTTTTTTTTGCGAATGAGACGAATGTCTCGGGGCCTTCCTGTCCAGAGTGATGCGACGGGCTGGGTGTCCGAGGAGGCACAGGATTTGTTGCGGTCGATGCAGCGCCTGTGGCCGTCCAGGGTGGAGTACACCACCATTCAAGACGGCAGATCCGTTGCCTGGGAGCTCCAGCGAGATTTTGGCATTCTCCAGGCCAATGCTTGCAAATGGCAGTGGTTGCAATCCTGGCTTTCTGGCAAGCTAAGCAATCACTTCCGCAGGGGGAAGCCGAAGCCATCGTGGCGCCGCGAGGCATGGAAGCGAGTGAAAAGGACGTGCGAACACGACCGGGGGGGAACGGGTTCTGACCTGTCCTGACCGTGACACGGGCAGAAGTCGCAGAAGCTCAGGTTCCCTAACTGGGACAGCGGCAAAAGTTGTAGAAACTCAGGCTCCTTAGCTGTGACAGCGGCAGAAGGCAATCTTTCACAAGGAGGTCTGATTACAAAACTGTTCCAGCCGCACAATGCCGAGAGAACGCTGCCCGACTTGTACATACTTCGAACTTCTATTCGCGGGGGTGATCTAAAGTCAGTTCTGATACCGGAAACCGTTTTGCCCAAGAGTACAAGCGTATCATCTAGAAGGTCGACAGTTCCGAACTACTGTTCCAGATGTCTGCATAGCATATGTGCCTCGAGTGGGAATCTTGCCGAGTCAGTGCCCAAGCAGAATATATGGGTAGTTCTCTTTTCAATAGGGTCCCTAAGCCCTAAACCCTAAACCCCCCTTTAGGAACACAGAAGAAGGCGGCACCCTTACACACAGGGCCCTGTGTTAGAACGATGTAGGTACTTTGGTCCTTCGGGTTACCCTAAGCCCTCACCAATCCTAAAGCGCTGGTTGAAAAGACCCGCAACCCTCAACTCGACACAGCGGACAGTTGACCTACGAAACGCACATACCCACACACATACGTACATTTTCATACATGCGTACGTACATATATACATACATAAAGATACGCTGACTTACATACTTACATGTACATTGTACATGTTATATGTATATACGTACATGTGCATGTACATATATTTGTATATGTGCGTACACGCAGTCGTATATACGTATATGTATACATATGTATATAGTCTCTGTGTGTGTGCAAATGTCCGTATTTTTTTGGAGGTGTCTATGCTTGTATGCATGTATGCATGCATGCATGCATGCATGCATGGATGTAAGGATGTATCAATGTATGTATGTATGTCTGCATGCATGCATTTGTGTTGCACAGACCCACACCGCTGCGGCAGGTCCGCCAAGGAGAGTTCCAGTAGCAGCAGCTCGAGCTCCGGTAGCGACAGTCGCAGCCCGAGGAATCTAAACCCTAAGCCCTAAGCCCTCAACCCTAAACTTTACACCCCTAAACCCCAAACCCTAAGCCCTTATAAACTTAAACCTCTAAACCCGAAGCCCTAAACTGAAGGTTCAGGGTTCGTTTAGCAAGGGCCCTTAGGGCTTTCTATAAGGGATCTGTTAGTTTTAGGGTTGGTTTAGGCGTAGGGCCGTGTAGGTTTTTTCTTGTTTAGGGTAGTTTAGGGTTTTTTGGGTTTAGGGAGGATGTAGATGCCTGGTGTCAGATACCTGAACGCGGAACTAGATCTACAGGTACAGTGAGAATTGGAATTTGGATGCTGCGGGTTCAATCAGGGCAGTCTTTCGGATTCGGTTTGCCCCAAACCCTGAACCCTAAACCTTAATCAGCCACCTCCCAAAATTCACCAGACGAGCCTTTTAACCGTACTCGAAGTAGGCTATAGAAGTGGCTGATCGAATATAAGCCTTTAAGTTAATACCTCTAGTAGCTAAGTATGTAAATGAAAGCCACTCGCCCGAGCCCAGGAAATCTTTGTCCTCTATCCCCTGGGTGCATCCGCCCGAAGCCCTCAATGGGTTTCGGGTTTAGGGTTAAGGCGTTTATAGTTTAGTGTTTTAGGGTTCAGGGTTTGGGGTTTAGGGGTTCAGGTTTAGGGGTTTAGAATTTAGGGTCCAGGGGTTTAGGAGTTTCGTGTTTAGGCTCTAGGGTTTGGAGTTTTGGGCTTTAGGGTTTAGAGTTTTGGGGTCTAGGATTTGGGGTTTAGGGGTTCAGAGTTCGGGGCTCAGGGGTTTAGAAGTTTCCGATTTAGCCTTGAGGGCTTAGAGTTTTATGGTTTGGGGTTTCGGTAGCCCCTGGCCCCCAAGCCCTTAACTCTACATCTGTAGCTAAACCCCCAAAGCTCGAACGATCAGGACCAAGCGCGAGCCCATAAACATGGACTCACGAATCACGTCTAATTACATATTCTGTAGGAACCCTGATTTCTAAACCCTAAACCCTAAACCCGAATCTCCAAATTAGGTGGGTTTTAAGTTTTTTCTTACGCCAAACTGTCGGCTGCCGAAACAGGAAGTAAGAAGCCCTCAGCGCGTCAAGAGCAACAGCTTCCCGCACTCGATGTCAAGCTTGAGGCCGCATATCCAGCCCTGAACCCTAGACCCTATAAGGCTTATAGGGTTTAGGGGAACCCTATAGGCCTTAAGCCCCAAAGCCTAGACCCTAAACCGCAGGCCAAGAATCTAAGCGCCAAGCACAGCGGCCAGAAGGTTCAAAGTACCCAGTCTGCAAGTGCAATACAGCTCTATCCAGAATCGTCTATCACAACTATACTAAACAAAAGGGCCCTCTGCGAATGTCCTGCTGGACCCCCTTTGCTTAGACAGATCTTCTGCGAGTCACAGCCTCTCAACCTAGGGACCCTAAACCATACAACCCTAAACCCTACAACCCTAAGCCCCAATCCCTAAACCGTAACCCCAAAGGTCGCCGTTTCCCCCTCGCAAACCTCACCGGTACCGTTAATTTAGGGTTTAGGGTTTAACGGTTCAGGGTTTAGGGTTTAGGGTAGGGGTTTAGGGTTTACGGTTTGCCCTTAACCCTAAACCCCCAAACCCCAAAACTACCGCCACAGCCCTGCACCCAGAACCCCCCTTTAAACGAGGAACCCACCCTAATGCCGAAACCCAGGTGACAGCTCTGAGGGCGGAGAAGGTCCCTGTGCTTGATTCTGTGTCTGAGAGGCTTCAGGGTTTCGGCTGAAAGCCTCGGCTGAAGGCAGCGTTCGAGTTCGGTCAGTACTTGTTTTGCCCTTAGGGTTTATTGATTTCGGGGTTGAGGGTTTTACGATTAAAGCATTAGGACACGAGCAATCCTCGGCATTATCATCAAAAGTGCTCCGACACACAAACATCTCACCATGAAGACCAGCATCATGCTGTCTAGCCCTGAAAAGCTTTGAAGCTGGTCGCAACACTGTGGCCCTGGCGTATGACTGCGGACGCATTTGTTAGGATGGGCTAGCGTTGTTCGTACTTGTCGGATTGCTGCGGAGCGTGTCTCAGGCATTGCTGCTGAAGTTGTGCATCGTGTTGGGCATGATCACGTACTCCAGTTGGTGATCGTCCTCAGAACCATCGTCATCCTCGTCACCATCTCCATCAGCATCACCATCGTCATCATTAGAAGCACCGTCAAACATTGTTAAATGTGGTACTGTTTTTCTTTCATACATGCTTGCATTCATACATAAAGGGTAATACACGGGATACATAAGCATTCAAGAATAGATGGACTTGTGCAGGCACGCATACTTGTCCTGACAGTGCGGTAGAGTTTAGCTCCGCACATGGGGGGGCATTCTCAATATAGTGATCTCTTGCGATGTCTGTGTTAACCAGTGTTGTACTCTTGTCGCGACTCTTCACCCCCCGCCCCCCCCGTCTCCCCAAACAAAAGGAGACTGCTAAAAGCACGAACAGAAGAGCCACCCATCCAAAAACAACCTATACCCTAAACCCTAAACCCTGGGTGAGCCCCTAAAGCCCTAAACTTCCCCAAAAGAAACCAAAACCCTAAAACCAACACTTTTTGGAGGCGAGCAGAAGCCCAAGAAGGTGAAAGTCAATGACCAGGCGAAGAGGACGCGGCGGCCCTGTCGTTCAGGTTTAGGGCTTTAGGGTTGAGGGCTTTAGCATTTAGGGTTTAGGGTTTAGTTAGGATTTAGGATTTAGTATGATCAGGGGTCATACTGATTGATGTCAAAGGGGTTTCGGGGTCAGGGGTGTTTGGCTCTTAGCATGATTGGCCTTTGACGAGGATGGAGTCCAGGTCAGAGCTCCGGCAGATATGACATGAGGCACAAGTTTGGGTTCCGATACCTCAACCCTAAACGGCTTGGTTACAAATGTGTGTGCTGCTGAAGTTGCGAAAATGAGGCTGGATGCTACGGTCTGCTCGGTTTAAGGGTTCAGGGTTGGAGTTTAGAGGATCTAGAGAGAGTTGAGGGTCCAGCGGTTTGCCGTGCTTTGAGGATGCAGCTTCTCAAGAAGAAGCGCAAGGAGGCGATGGGGGAGACTGCAGAGGACGAGGCTCTCTCGCTCACTGCTCAGTCAATGTCCCTACACTACACTCGAACTCTTGAGGCTATGAAGCCCCAACTTTAACTTCATAAGTGCAGTCAAACGCCCAAACCCCTATCCCCCACACCCGCACGGTTGCATCAACCCTAGCCATAGCGCCGACTGCATATCAATCTCTCTTTCTACGCACCCTACCGGCCTACCTGCCTGCCTACCTACCTGTCGATC
>CAJNJA010016921.1:0-36467 GCA_905231915.1 Symbiodinium necroappetens | reverse complement strand
ACACGCGCTTTCACTTGCCATTCCATTGTAACTCAGTTATAAATTAGTTCTTTTCCACCTACCACCGAACCATTAAGATTACCAAGAAGAGGAATAGGTGGAAAGGGTTCGGTGGTTCCCAAAGGCTGTAATCTACTGTAGGTTCAACTGTCAAGAAACCGTACGTTCGTTCACTTGTTTGTTTTATTTAAATGAAACAGAGCATGCGTTCCCTTATCTCTTTTGTTTCATTTAAATTCAAACAAACAAGGAACTCTCTTCATCCTCTAATCCCTTGAAATGTAGGTGTGGTGTGTTATGTTTAATTCAATTAACGTAATGCACGAAAGGAAGCACGGTTAATTGAATTAAACAAAACTCACCACCAGAAAAGAACAAAGTGAACGAAAGAAAACCGCGCTTCGTTTCACTGCCATTGCGTTTTCTTTCTTTCACTTGGGTTCTTTTCCTCTTTGTTCACATTCGTTTCGTTCATTCACGCATTCACTACGCTCATTTGTAATGTAACGAAACGAATGGAACAAAGAGAGCCGCACCCGTACCACCGCAGTCATTCTTTACCTTACCATTCGTTCCTCATTCGCCAATACTGCCCCGCCCACCACCCCAGTCTCTCTTCTTTGTGTATAACTATAAATATGAAGTGAACAAAAGAACTAATTTTAATGAATTAAACATAATGAAGAGAAACGTAAGCATGGTTTAATTCAGTAAAAATTAGGTCTTTTGGAAACGAAATCAAGTGTCAGCCAAGTGCTCGTTCGTGGTTTCCCTTTCTTATTTCTTTTCACGCTTTCATTGTAAAAGAAATAAGAAAGAGAACCACGAGCACTTGGCTTCTTCAATCATCAATCTAGTTCCCAGGTGGTTCCGTTCGTTGTTTAATTTAGTTAAAATGAACACAACGCAGTGAAGGAAACGAGGCGTGGTTCATTTTAATTAAATTAGACACAACGAACCCTTATTTCGTGTGGGTTTTTCCTTTTGTTCACACCGCGTGCTTCATTCCATTCCATTACCGCTGTGAACAAAGGAAAACCCACAGGAAATAAACCACCCATTGACAAGTTACCGCATTAAAGGACAGGGGTTCCTTATTTTGCTTTAATTGAACGAACACGCTTCCGCTTCTCTCCATTCCGCTACATTGTTTCGTTCAATTAACACAAAACAAGGAACGGAAACACCTGGCCTTTAATGACTCAAGATCTGCTGTAGAATCCATGAAGTTGACCACTGATTCCGTTCCTTCCTTGTTCCTTTTAATTGAAATAAGCATGCATGCACTCCGTTCGTTCCCTTCTCTCTCTCACTCACGTTCCTTTATCTTATTTCCATTAAAATAAACAAGGAACTCTCTTCATCTAATACAACTATATCTCCACAAAACCAACGGCTGAATCTGTGGTTGATTCCGTTCGTATTTTGGCTTCGTTTAAACTAAATAAAACACGCATACGTTCCTCTTTGTTTTTATTTAATTTAAACTACCCAAAAGACTCTCTTCATACTTCGTTCCTCATTCCGCTCTTTCTTCTCGCTTCGTTACACTGCCATTGAAAGAAAGAGAACGGAATGAGTCACTTCATATTTACATTAAACAAGAACTCCCTCATATTATTAGGTGAATATACTAAATCTTAAGTCATCCATAAAAACTCAAGTCAACAGCCGAACCCACCGTTTCGTTCCATTGCGTTCAATAAAACCACGCATACGTTCCTTCACTCATTCTTCGTTCTTCTCTCTCCTTTGTGTTTTATTTCACTTCATTTCTCTCACTAATAGAAACCGTACCTTCTGGAATCCCTTGAAATTAGCTGTATAATCCAACCGTACATGACTGGTGATTCCGTTCGTTCCTCGTCAGTTTAATTCACGCTTCCATTCCACATTCGTTCCATTTCATTGTAATTAAACTGACAAAGAACTCACTTCATATTACACCTAAGTCTTACAGTTGGAACGGAATCAGTGGTCAGTGGGTGGTTAGTTCCTCAAGTCAACAGCTCCTCCCTTCCGTTCGTGGTTTAATTCTTGCTTTCACTTTGTTCCACTTCGTTACATTAAAATTAAACCACATCACTTCTCTCTTCAATCCTTCTTCCTGACTCCCACTCCTCATTTCACTGCGTTGTAATTAATTTAAACATACGAGCGTCTACTTTATTTATAATGGAATGGAAAAGAGAAAGGAAATGAACAATCTTAACTAACCACATATCCTAATTATGATCTACCTCTAAACCTATAGAAAGTAATGTCAGTAAAGGTTAGGTGATAATGAAGTGGGTTTTGTGGGATTTAATTTAAAGCAACGAATGAGTTCATTTATAATTAATTCCCACAAAGCCAACGTAATGGAACCGCTGTGAGGATATGATGAACGAATCCTGGCACCTAATTCTCGTGGGTCTTTCGTTAGTTCAATTAATAAAAGACAAGTGAACAGAGTGAGTGCGTGCTTTGTTTTATTGAACTTAACGAAACACAAACGAGAACTGGTGTGAGGGAGAAGTGAAATGGATGACGAGGAAGTGAAGTGAGTTTATTTTAATTGAATGAAGATAAGTGGAGTGAAGGAAGTGAACGGAGTGCATGCTTCATTTAATTAAACTAAACGAGACGGAACGGAACCTGTTGAACTAACTCACTGTCTTCATCTCCAGCTCCACCACCTTCCTGTTACCTTTGTTCCTCATTCCCAAGGCCTGGAGAAGCTTCCTGATGGCGGTTCCCTGTCAATGTGAAGTGAAATAAAAGAGAAAAAGAACACAAATGAGAGAAAGGAATGAACGAATGCGTGGTTCTTTCTCTTAATTTCACCACATTTTCCACACATCTTTCTATCACTACCTTTACACCTATATCTTAATGGATGGTGCTTCGTTTTTATTTAATGAAATGTAATGGAAGTGAGAGAAGGGAACTGAAGCACGATTTCATTGAATAAAACAAAGAAGCACCACCCCATTTTCCAAGTCACTCACTGTCGTTCCAAGATTCGTGTTTTCTTTCATGCGGTTCATGCTTCACTTCCTTCATTATAACCGCATGAAATTAAACAACGAAACACGAACCCTTCCCACTCATGCATTACATTTCTTTGGGCCTTTTATGACTCGTGGTTTCCTTCCTATCTCACTGTCATTCCATTATCCTCACAGCCTAGGAAATGCATTATAGATTATGAGGTTGTTCATATGCAACAGGAAGTGGTACAGGAGGAACTGTTCCCGAAGGCTAGACCGCTCATGGTTCATTTTAATTTAATTCCCGAATGTGCGAGACGAATGGTGAAGAAAGACAAGAAGCATGCGTTCCCTTATCTTCTTTGTCTTTCATTCATCACATTCGCTACGTCACATTCGTTTCATTTAATTAAATTGAAGCAACATACGAAATCCTTTGTACCGTTCGTTAAGTTTGGTTCTCTTCAATGCATTTCCCAGAAGCTAATAAAGAACTGGAGAGTAGATCTAGGATATAATCATTACGCTCCTTGGAAATTAAGGTGGTTTTCCTCTTCCTTTCTACCGAACCCCCACATTACCATTACAAAAGTACCAAGGGAATAATGGGAATGGGTGGATTGGTGAATAAGGGAAAACGAGGCTGTAATCACTACCTTTTCCTTACCCTACAGCTACTTTCCACCGTTGGCTCACACTTCACTTTCTTATATTTGGGTGCTTTGTTCTTCTTTCCATAGAAATCTTTTCATTTATTTCGTTTTATCTTATTTAAATTGGGTTTTCTTCAGTAATTTCTAAACCTATAAAGAGAAAGTTCACTGTCACTACGTTCATTTCATAATTATATTTATCTTCATTAAAGGCAAAGGACACAGGAAATAGGAAGAGGAAATCATTTGTAACTCATTAAAGATAAGGTGAACACTTCATGAAATATAAGTGAACAAAGCTAAATTCATTATTCATTTGTCTTTTTCATTTTATTTCTATTTCTCTTCACTCAACATCCATCCACTCACACCGCTAATAATAAAATGTGGGAAAAGTTGGGACTGGTGAAAGATAATAAGAGCTCAGATTTCCCTTACAGACGGTTAATTTCCAAGGTGGTACACGTGTTTCATTATATTTAATTAGAACAAAACACACTTTATCTTACACTTTTTCACTTCTTTTCCCTAATCTTCGTTCATATTCTGCTTTCTTTACACCTATAGGAATAAAAGTGTAAGAATATAGAAAGGAATCACTTCACTGTTATCTTCAATTCTTTTATCTAATGCTTCAATGTGATCAAGTGAAAGAAAGTGAAGCATGAACGAGAACTGGTCTTTATGGGCTGTGTTGTATTCCCTTAACCTTTAATGACCAGGAACGGTATGTAGGGGATAAGAGAGAGAAGTGGAATGGAGGAATAAAAGATAAGTGAGTGAAGAGAAATGAAAGGAACGCATGCTTTTATTACAGAAATTCCACGAACGAACCCAAATGAAGATTACGTGACAGGAACGAACCAAGCATAATGGAATCTTGAGAAGTGAACGGAATTATATTGAACGAGGATTAGGTGGATGTAGGGTTAGGTGACAGTGAGAACGTAAGCTTCATTCTATTCCACTCAGTTATCCCACCTACATTTCCATTCCGTTAAGTTCGTTCTTTAATGTAATTCCTGCTCACTTCCGTTGTCAGTGTAATAATGTAGTGAAATAAAAGAACGAAGTGGGAATGAAAGAACGAAATGAAACAAATGAAACGAAGAAATGAGTGATTGCGTGTTCATTTCGCTTATTTCATTCGCACGGAAGTGACACGAAATTAATAATCTTTTCCTACATCTTTTTATTAATGGTAACGAAGTGTAGGGAATACGTGTCTTACTTCCCAAGCTTTCCAAAATGCTATTTTATGCTGTAGGAAAAGGGCGTAAAGAATGTTGTGTCCGTGGTTAATTCTCTTCACTTGTCATCTAATTCCCTTCCCCTTATTCTCCACCTACCCACGGCCTACAGGAATTTATTATTTATTGGTATTTTACTTCTCTTTTCCCTAATGCATGTTTAAATTAGGCAAAGTAAATGATAATGAAGGAACCGAGAACGAAATGGATGCAGCCGCCGTGTGGAAATGTATGAATAAAGCACACGCTCCATCTTTATAATTGGAATGGAACCATGTGGAAGGGATCCCAAAGCCTAATTTAATAGCTCCTAAAGGCACCAGACATTACAGCCTTGGGAATGAGCCCTTGTTTCACTTACCATTAATTATAACATATTGGAAGTGTACCAAGATATCCTAGAAGCTTACAGTGGGAACTCATTATATCTTAGGTCTATATTATATTCTTACACCTAGATCATGAGGGGAACGGAGTGGATGCATTGTAAAGAGAGAGAAACGTGACGAAAGGAAGAGGGCGTAATGAACCATGCTTCCAGTCCAACCGCAGCATGAATCACCAGTCAATCTTTAGTAGCTCCTGTAATATCTTGGAAATCCACCACATTCACGAACCATTAACTCACCACCTATTTACCAGGCATGCATTCTACCTCTCTCAATTATCCCACATTCTTTCCCAGCGGTTATGATGAAGGGAGTTCGTGGTTCCTCTTCCACTACATATGTTTCAATTATTTTACAGAAGTTCCCGAAAGTTGGAAATGAACGTAATGACAATGAGTGGGAAAGGTAGAGGAAAAGGTCAAAGTAAACGTAATTCCTGTCCACCTACGACCTACAGTAGAACCGCAAGGAAGTATACCAAGATTTAATTGAATTAAACTGACCATCCATTATGTTCTTCCTCTGTAATCCACTGGTGATTCCGTTCCTTTCGTCACTTGGCCGTTCTTGATTCGTGATTCCGTTGAAATTGTTTATTTAAATAAAACGAAGACAACGAAGTGAGTTTATGTTTATTCAATTTAAATAAAGCAATGAAACGAGACACGGAATCAACAACTTATTTTCCAGGTTCGGCTGTAATCTACAACATTAGACCTACATTCCATTCTTCTCTCTTACACTTTTATCATTACATTTCTCTGGGCTTTATGGGATGACTTAGGAATTATTAAGAAACCGTACGTTCGTTCCATTCATTTCCCTCTTTCACTCACTTACCATTAGGACATAACACCCAAGAACCGTATGAGTGGAATATAGGTGTATAGGAGGAAGGGGAACGGTGGAATGTAGGCTTTATTCACCAGGCATAGGTGTATTGAGTTATATGTGAAGTGAGTTTATTTTAATTCAATAAAACAATGAAAAGAACGTAGTGAATGGAAGCGTGTTTATTGTAATTAAAATAAATGAAACGAAAGCAGGGATTCCATGAGCTATATTTGACTTACAGGAATTGTGTGGAAGGAACCATGAAGTGAATATGTCGTCTAATTTAATTATAATGTAACGAAGTGAAAGAAACACGCATTTCGTTAAATAAAATTAAATTCATCTACCTATTTTATGACCTACAGGATTTAATGTATTGAGATTAGTTATATATTATGAGAAGTTTACCTACAGCATAAGAAATGGATTAGTGAAAGATGTAGTGAGTGGTTAATTCTCTCTCTCACTAATTCCGTTACCACCATTAAGTTTGGTTCTCTTCTGTTATCTTCTCCAACTTCTAGGATTACCAAGATATGAAATGAAAGATAGCAATGAAAAATGAAGATATGCGAGAAAGAATCCAAGAAGTTACACGGGTTTCCTTATTCCACAGCTGTAATCTCTTGTACCTTCATGATTCCGTTGTTCCCGACATTAAGATTTAGGTTTTCTGGGTCCTTTGCCATCATTCCTTTTACCCACGGTCTGTAATGTATTGAGTGAAAGAGGAATAAGAGGAACCCAAGACCTGTAATCCACCTCACATCCCGTTCTTGTTCTCTTTCATTACGTTCACACTGTCATTGTAATAATAATGTGAGGTGAACAGAACGAACCAGGAAATGAAATAAGGAACAGAATGAGTGATCACTTCCTTCTCATATGAACCCTTGTAAGCTTACTGGTGAGTGAGTCATTCTTTACACCTATATCATTACTGTTATCTTCAGTTCTTTCTTCCATACCATTACACTTACCATTCTCTACATTCCACTCTTCCTCTAATCCATTACAGCCGCACCGTGTTAAGTTTAAATAAAATAAGACAATGAAGTGGAACGGAAGCGTGCTTATTTCTATTTTAACGAAACACACGGCGGCTGACATTACATTCTCTGTCATTCAACATTTCCCTTTCGTATCTTGACTTCCTATGAGATGAAATATAAAGAAGAGATGAAGATATAAGAAATGCATTGTTTATTTAATTAAATGTAATGAAACGAAGTGAAAAGAGAGAAACGAATGAACGGAGTGGAAGCACGATTTTTATGAAAGAAACACAAAGGATTTCACAGGATTTAATATTAACACACCTACCTTTCGTATCTTGGTCTAGGTTTACAGGTGTTAAGTCTTGGTATATTGGTTCTAGTGTAAGAGAATAAAGTGAAGAGAAATAAAAGAGCAAAGTAAACGAAATAAAACACAAAGTAATGAGAGAGAAGTGGAACGGAATGGATGCGTGGTTTTATTTAGTTTAATTTGGCCTTTTATGAGCGAAACGAGAACTGGTGTGAGTGACTTGAGAGTTGAGTTATATTGGGTCTAGATCTAGTGGTTGAGTTCAGTTACAGTAGATTACAGCTTTTTCCTTAGCTATAAAGATAAAGTGAGTGAGTCATTCGTTCCTTTTATTTCAATGGCAGCGAGAGAGAAACGGAAGCGAAGCGAGAATAAAAGGAACGAATGAGCCACGAACACCTGGAGAACCTGTTGTACAATATGTGAAGAGAGTGTTCTTTGCTTAGTTTAATTGAAATAAAACAAATGTAGTGACAGTGAAGAATGAACGAGAGGAACGGAGTGCGTGTTTATTTCCAGTTAAAATAAGCAAAGGAGACGAACGAAACGAGGATTTAACTGTCGGGAAAAGGGGGCTGGTGGAAGTGAGGAAGGTGTCAGTGTGTTGGGTGGTTTGTTCCTTTCACTTCAATTAATTGTAAGGCGTGAGTGAAATAAACAACGCACGAATTAATTGAATGAAAGAGAACAAAGCCACCACCCATTCCGTTCGTTCACTTGTTTATGCTGTGTTCATTCCCTTCACGCTTCACTTTGTTGCATTGTAAGGGAAATGAATACAGCACAAACAAGGAACTCTCTTCATTCTCTACACCTTAATTACCAAGTCTAGGGTTCGTGGGTGGCGTGTGTTCATTTCTTTCACTTATTTCACGCTTTCATTCCTTCCTCTCGTTCATTCTTCACTCTTCGCTCAGTCATTACATTGTAAATAAGTGAAAGGAAAGGAAACACACGAACCCACTTCCTTCACCTTAGGACCTATTATGACTATGAGATGATTATAGGAGCTACGAAAGGAACCAATTAACCGTGCATTCTTCCCTTCCACTCAACGGCTGACTCGCGAATCAGGGGCTGTGTCTGAATAGCGGTTAAGTTTAATGAATTTAAATAGAACAAAGCCAGGCGAAGGTAACAGTGAGAGAGGTGTGTTGTAGGTTCGTGAGTCTTCCTTCCATTCCAATGTGACTCAATAAATATTAACGAAGCGGAAAGAATGAAAGCGGGAACGGTATGTGGGATTTGTGAAGGTTTCTATGGGTGATCTGGGATTCGAGCGTCTATCTTTAATCTACATCTCCTTCTCTTCCACCCTTCTCATAGCTCTCTTATTACCTTTAAGCTTACAGGATGAACGGAATCAATGGGTGATTAGGAAAAGTTGAGTCACATTCGGTTAATTTCAATGTACTGGAACACCTATACCTCTTATGCTTACATTAGAATGAAGATGGAGTGGTTATTTGTAATGAAAGACGTAACACAGTGAGGAAGGAAGCACGAAATAAGCACGGAATCACCCATCACGCATTACATTTCTTTTATCTATTTCCAACTCTTTTAATAGGAATACGTGTCTTGGTGAGTCTAATTTAATAGAATGCCAAGAGAAAATAAGAGCCAAAAGAATGAAGATAACGTAACTCCTATAATAAAGAAAGTGATCACTTCATAATATTGGATTAACCGTGTGCTCTTTGTGTTTAATTTAATAAAAACAAACGGAAGTGCGTGTTTTATTTAAATTAAGCACGAAAAGAGCACGCATACGCTTCTTTATGTAAAAAATGGGTTCTCGTGTATTATTTCTCCTTTCTCTCTTACCTTCACTCCACTTCTCACTACATTACATTTCTTTCGTCACTACGTTCACTTCATAATTTCTATCTTCTTGTCCTTTATCAATATTAATATAGGTGTAAAGATAAGTGGGATAGAATGGAATGTGAGGTGGAAGGAAGACATAAATAAGAAGTGACAAAGAATTTAATTTTACACAATGTAAACGAGGAACGGTAAAGGTAGGTGTAGGGAATGAAGATAGCGTGAACGGGAGACAGAAGTGAAAGATATTAATTCTCTAGTTCACTGGCAGTTGAATCCAGATAAAGAACCAAGAAACCTCATATATTAACCTACTTTACACCTATAGGAGAAGATAATAAATGAAATGTTCTTTGTTATATTTCAATTAGTTCTTTCTCAAATCCAGATAATAAATTATAATTAAACAAAATGGATTTGAGGAAAGGAGAAATAAAACAAGGAACTTTCTATTTTAATACAATTGATCACGTTCCGCTCATTATTTTCTTACATTTTGTTAAATTAAATAAAATCCACCACGGTTTCTTCATATCTTGGTCTAGTTAAATAAGTGACTCTAGGATATCCTCATGCCTACTTTACACCTATTCTCCAGTCACATCCAGGCTTTCTTTAGGAGCTATGAGAAGATTGTAAGCAAAAGGAAATAACTTCATGAACCCTACATTCCAGTGCTCTTGGTGATGCATTCCCAAAAGACCCAAGTTATTATTATAGGTCTAACACTAATGATCTACCTTTGGGATCCATCACACTGACCACGGTGTCCGCTCATAATGGTAGGTGTAAAATACCAAAGAATGCACCAAATATTAATAACTGAGTGGTAGAACTGGAACATTAATGACATAGAACCAAAGAACGAAGTGTAATGCTTTTATCTAATCCTCTTTCACTCGTAACCTTTTCCAACATCTCCTAATCCATAATGCATTTCTTATAGTTGGAGATTACAGTGAATGAAATAAAACACAAATGAAGCGAAGAATGAGCCGAAATGCGTGGTTTTATTGAAATGAAACGAAACAATTAAGGAATTTCTACTTTATGGGAACTGCCGTGTGTTTTACTGAGCTTATTTTAATGGCATAGGAACAAAGAACCGTGGTGGATTACCAAGATTTAATTGATGCCTCCACCCAAAGAGACAGAGAATTACATTACAGATTGTGTGGCTTATTTCGGCTATTAATAAACCGTGCTATGTTTAATGTAATTCCAGCACTTGGGATCGTGTCCTCGGTTCTCCCTCATGCTTCCATTATATTCAATTAACTATAAGAAAGAACACTCATGTCTGGTGAATTATTAATTGAATCTAGCTCTCGTTCCTTGTTCACCATTAATTCAATACAAATAAAGACTCTCTCATAATTATATTGCATTGAAACAAGTGTAACGTAATGATACAAAGGAATGGAATGAAGATAAAGAAACGGAGAGAACAAAGTGAGCGAAGTGAATGCATGCTTCATTTCATGGATTTGGAAACGAAATCAAGAACAACTGAGAGCTAAATTATAAAGGTTAAGTGAATACGTGGTTTGTTTTACTCAATTAATTAAAACATACGCCACATCTTCTATAATCTATTTTAGGCTGTTGGAAATAAGCTCTGGGATCACTTCATTCTTTACACCCATAACTCTACCTTCACCCTATTCTCTCAGCCATTATATATTAGGTGTAGAGTTAGGTGATGAATGATGAGTGAAAGGTGAACGAGAGAGAGTTGGAAATGAAACAAATGACGCTATCTTCATTCCTTTTCCTAATCTCACTGTCCTCCGTTCCATTTCCCACGGCAGTTCCACCCAGATAAGAAGATAAAAAGATGGATGTGAGAAAAGATTATGAATGAACGAATTAGGAACGGAATGAAAGAGAATAATGTCCACCGTCCCCCGTTCACCCTTATTCCTATAGACCTAAGATAAGCTTACAAGGGGTCATATGACTCAGGGAACTCTCTTCATCTTATAGGCTTGAGTTCTACATCCAAGATCCAGAGGTTGAGTCTTATTGAAATTAACTGTATACAACTAATAAAGATCTCCCGTTGCCTAATTTAATTAATGAGCGGTTAATTCTCTTCCTTGGTAATCCACTATCAAGACCAACCAGTTATTATTATAGGTCTAACATTAGGATATAGGTCTAGATCATAAAGTTACAGCAGTTCTCGTTGTTTCCTTTCCCTTCACCACACTTCCATTCCATTCTGTTCACCGTGTGCTCTTCTCCAACTCTTACACCTATATCCTTAGGACATAACAGCCGTGCGTTCTTTTTTATTGGGTTCATTTCGTAGCCTATTTCATTACCTTTAACCACACTTCCTTCATCATATTCTGTTCATTCCGCTCACTTGTTCTCTTCATATTTTACAGGTCGTGGGTGAAGAACGAACGGAATCACACAGCCACGAACCCAAATTATTAATGGAATGGTGTTTTGGTTCAATGATATAGGTGTAAAAGACCCAAAGGAATTATGGATTGTTGAACGTAACGAAGATTACCTATAAAGAAGGAGAATGAATGAAGTTAACCGCTCCTCCACCGTTCCACTTCCTATTACACACCTACATTCCAGTGGCAGTAAAGGTTAGGTGAACAGTAGGAAAGAGGATTAGGTGGTGTTGTTAATGGTGTAATGTAGGTGGAGAGCGTAAGCGGAACATTATTCTCTTATTTCGTTCTCACTGTAATATTCTCTAATCCTCCTATACACCTAGCTCTTAGAGACAGAGGAAAGAAGGTGTCTTTATAGATTATGAGAGAGTCTTTGTTCTAATCCTTTATCTTCATTCTATTTATCTTACACTCATTACATTACAGTGAGAGTGATAGCGGTCTAGTTCCAGTGCGTTAATTGACCATTCGTGACGCTCTCTTCCGTTCCCTCTCCACACTTTCCAATTATACCAATGAAGTGGGAGAAGCGTAAGCGGAAGGAAGCCAGAGAAGAGAGAAATAAATGACACGGTGTTTATTATTTTCCAAATCCACCAATAATTGACCATTGAAGAAGATCCAAATAAATGATTGAAACAAAATAATTCTTGGGAAATGCTGCTTTAATTATAGAAGGTCCCAAGTGTAGGAATCTCTTCTATCTGTTAGATCTATATTTGACTTAACTTTAGGAACTACCTTTAACTTCAGGATCCATCAATTATATCTAGGCCACAGGAACCACCAGTCTTAATGGAATGTAGTTATGAGAGGATAATGAAGTGAACCAAATAGAAATGAAGAAAGACAAGTGGAGCGCGTGCTTTATTCATTTATAATTGGAGAACGAAATGAAGGGAATATTTTGGCTGTTACACGCATTAATTAAAAGAAACACGAAGTGCGGTTACGTTTGTTTCATTTCCATTTCTTTTATTTGTTTCAATTTAATTAAGCATAATAAAAGCAATGGGAAATGAAGAAGAACGCTCCGCACATTCGGGAACTAACCACGCATACCATTCATCTCTCAGTCTATAATTTCTGTCTCGTTCGCATGTGATCAATTTAATTTCATCACGCATTTCTTTGTATTAAATTAAACTGATCACATCACTCACTCTCATTCATACATCTTTTTTACACTGCCATTCCATTATGAGAGGATATTGTGTGTAATAGGAGAACGAAAGAAGTGTAATGAAACAAGGAAAAGAACGTAATGAAACGAGTGAAGTGAGTGGAAGCACGGTTCATTTCGTTGTTTTATTTCACGAATTTCGTGCGTACGCTTCATTTTATTAATTATAGGAGTTCTGGTTCATATTTTACCTCTTTTAATGTGAGGAAACGTAAGTGGTATAGGTGGAACATAAGGAACGACGTGTGGTTAATTAAAATAAACGAACGCAATGGACGAGAAGGAAGCGCGGTTCGTTTTATTTTAATTAAAAACACGTCACACACGCTCCACTTTTGTTTCCCTTATTTTGCTTAATTCTCGCTTCACTTCCTTCGTTGTTCCATTGAAATTAAGCAAAACAAGGGAACAAAGAGAGCGTGGTTCCTTATTCCACCTACACAGCAGTTAACTTCATAGCGGTCTGGTTCCGTTCTCTGTTCGTTTTATTAATGAATTTCACGCTTCGTTCTCTTTCTTTCACTCATTGTAAATTCATTAAATAAAACGAAGCACAAGAAACCGTACCATCGTGAGTCATCCTACCTTCCAGTGATCACCAGTCAATCTTAAGTCTAATCCCCCATTCCATTCCGTTCGTGGTTTATTTCTATTCAATTAACACAATGTAATAGAATGAAAGCGTGGTTAATTGAAGAGAATAAAACACGAACCCCTTTCCTTTGTTCTGTTTTGTTTCATTCCGTTTACACGCGTCACTTTCACTTCCTTGCCAACGGAATTAAACAAAGCAAACAAAAGGAAAGAGGAATGGGAGAAGTGGGTTATTCTGTAGGCTTGGGAAACAGGGTGAACGGGTGGTGAGTAAAAGGTCAAGTGTTCGTGGTTCTTCACTCGTTTCATTTACATTGCAATGGAAAGAAATGTAAGCGCGAATGAAATGAAACGAATGAACCACGAACCTCTTTGTGTTTCTCTTTGTGCTTCGTTCTTTTCTCACATGCGGTTCATGCTTCCATTCCACATTCGTTCCACTACATTATAACCGCATTAGAACGAAACACAAAGGGAAAAACAAAGAACATTCTCAAGGTTACAACAGATTCTCCAGTCAGTGGGTGGCGTGGTGTGTTTAAATTAAGACAAAGAACGTAATGTAATATAATGAAGCACGGTTCTTTGCTCTTAATTTCAACACGCCACCTTCTTTCTTTCGTGTGTGCTTTAATTAGTGAAAGGGAACAAACGAACCACGCTTCATTCTTCGTTCTCTTCTTTCACTCATCATTCCATTGTGTTCTTTGTTCCGTTACCTTTCACTTAATTAAACAACACACCCAAGACCCAGAGATTGAAAGTGGCCTAGAAGATTATGAAAGTAAATAGCTGGTTTGTTCCCTTCACTTTTCTTTGCCTTATTTTCTTATATTTTATAAAATTTAAGCAAAATAAGCCAAGAAAAAGATGTGAACAAAGCATTAATTTCGTGGTGGTTCATCCTCATATTTCCTTTCGTTGCCTTGTTTGTTTTAATTAATCACGCTTACACTCCGTTCCATTGTATTAATTAAAACAAAAGGCAAAGGAAATAGGATGAAGAAAGTAACCAAGAATTAGTGACAGGTGAACGGGAGACAGAAAGCTTCTCCAGGACCCGTGTTTCGTTCGCACCGTGTTAAATTAAAATGAATAAAACACGCGCTCCTTCGTCACTTGTTTTTATTAATTAAATTGATCACGGTGTTCACTTCATTATATTATAGGTGGAAGAAAGAACCACGAACCCTTCATTCCGTTCATTTCGCTCTTTCTTTCACTTCTTTCACGCATTCACTTCATATTTCGTTCATTTGTAAAGAAGTAAACGAAACACGCTTCATTATCTTCATTCCAATCTTCTGTATACAACTATAAAGGTAGATCTTACACTCTGGAATTCTGTAGGCTTGGAGATATAGGTGAAAAGGTAAGAATATTGAAATGAAAGACGTCAGTTGGTGAATTAAATTATAATATACAACCAGGAAATAAGGGTCTTGGTTCTCTTCAGTTCTCGTTCTCTCACTTCACTTTGTTTCAATTGAATGAAATCGTGCCTCATTCCGTTCATTCTTCACTCCACTCCGTTACATTTCATTCATTAAAACATGCGTTCACTTATTACATTCACCAAGAGCTATGTCTTAATGAGTTGGAAATGAACGGAAAGTCTTTCATTGAATATAAGGGAAAGGGAACACAAAGCTCTTTAATTAAAGTAATGTAATGCCAGGTTAGGAGCTAGACCGCTATCACTCTCACTGTAATCCCCGCATTATAGGTAAAGGTAATGATGAGGAACGGTACATTTCTTTCATCTAAATCCTACATACCGTTCCTGTTACAAAATATTACTGTAGAACCAAGAACGCATGCTTTTCTTCATTTAATTAAACAAAATAAGCACGCATTCATTCACTGCGTTCATTTCTTTGTCTTATTTTTAATTAAATGAAACAAATGCATGCTTTATTACAGGAATTCTGGATCTTGGAACGACCTGGAACTCTCTTTACCCTTCCTCATATCTTCATTCCTGTTCCCTTACACTCAATCTACTTCCTTGGTAATGTTATGTAGAGGTATAAGAGGATAGAATGCAACGGTAGGGAGAGGGTGAAGAGAATCCTCATGTCACTTCTTATTTAGCTCACTTGGACACGGAATCCACCATTAAAGAGGTTCTTTGTCTTGGTTTAACGAATTTAACGCAAAGGACACAACATTCCACATATTATTCTCTAAGCAATAAGAAATGTAAAAGACAAAGAGTCACTTCATATGTAATCCAATTGAACAGATAAAACCACGCATACATTACACCTGATTTCCTCTTCCGTTCTATCCCACTGACTGTCCTTTGCTTCCATTCCAATCCTCTGTAACACCTCTCATAACTCCCTTTCCATTCCCTAAGCCTAATATTATAGGAGGTTAGGTTGGTAGGGGTGGAACGTAATGGTAACGGTAAAGACTTGGGAAAGATAAAGAGGAAGAGAACTGAAGATAATAATGTGCGGTTAACCTTTACGTTCGTTCCCCTACGGTTATTATTAGTTGTATAGGAGAAATCTTTAATGGATTAGGAAAAGATAAGAAAATAATGTAATGGAATGCTGCGGTGTGTTTTATTTAAATTAATTAAGCAAAACAATGTAACGAAGTGTAAGCGTGTTTGCTTTAATTAATTGAAATGAACCACACCAACCGCAGCATCCACCATCAAGAACGGTCAATCTTAATGGAACCACCAGACCCTTCAAGATTCCGTTCCTTTCGCTCCCTCATTCCACTTCCCATTGTATCCTTTCAATGTAAAGTACACGCTCGTTACCCTTTCACTTCTCTTCGCTCCTCTTTTACAATGGAATGGAATGTAAGCGTGAAAAGAGGAAGAGCGAAGTGAAGAGAAAAGGGAGAGCGTGGTTCGTGTTTCGTTGCCTTTTGTTCCCTTGTTCAATTCGTGCTTTCATTCATACTTCACTACATTACAATTGAACAAGGAGAACGAAACACGAACTAGATGACAGAATAATGAAGTGAGCTCTTTGTTCCCTTGTTTCGCTTAATTTCAATGAAGGAACGTAAGCGAGAATTAAGCGAAATAAGGGAAACAAAGAGAGAACGAAATGGATGCTGCGGTTGGGATAAAAGAGCAGAGTGAAGAGAATATTGTGAATTTAACGTAAAGGAAGTGTGTCCTGTTTTAATATTAATTTAATGTAATGGAATAAAGTGAAGTGACAGCGTAACGAAATGGAAGCACGATTCAATTAATTAAAACAGAGAACACTTCATCTTTACACCTATTCCCTTTCCCACTTACACCTTTCCTTTACTTCTCCTATACCACTGATCCCATTCATACCGTTCACATTCCTCTTACACTGGTACCCTTACAGTTGGTTAGGTGATTATGAATGTAAATATGAAGCGAAGAATGAGCCGTTCATTGATTGAAAAAGGGCAAAGTAAACTGACATTTCTTTCGTATCTTTTTCCCCTTTTCCAATCAACCCACTTACCATTCTTTCCCACCATTAAGCTTGGTACAATTCCGTTAGCTCCCTCATAATTTACTAGTTTCGTTCTGGGATTTCGTGTTTCGTTACAATTAATCACGCATTCCCTTCACTCATTCTTCGCTCAGTTCATTTGTATTAATTTAACTCAACACTACACCCATTCCATTATATTCACTTATACACCTAATATTTATCTGGGTCCTTTGGTAAGTGGGAAAGGGAGGAGACAGAGAGCTCTTTCCAGGGTGTTACAGGAGCTGTGAGGATATTATAGGAGGAATGGTGAACGGTATGAGTGAAGAATGAACGTAATCTTAATGAACCCACAATAACCAGGAACTACTATAATGATAATGCATTGAAACCGTGGGGAAAAAGACCCAATTTCCATTACGACCTTACAACTATTAACCAAGGACCGTGGACAGTCTATTCCTTACCGCCAGGCCACGTAATCTGTAAACCCTTGAAATATAATGTAATCCACTGACCATTCATTCTAGAGGATCCCGAAAAGAGTTTTGTAATATTTGAAGGATTAGAAACAGCTCTTAGGATTTACAATGTGATGAAAGATATGAAGGGGAAATGAGTTTAATTTAATTAAAAACAAATGAGTGACAAAGGAACGTAATGCGTGTTTTAATTAAAGAAAACGAATGAGCCGATGACGAACAAGAGGTGAAAGTAACTAACTGAGTGACAGGGAACCGCTCCTCGTGTACCAAGTCATTAAAGAGGTTCTTTGTGTAGTTTTATTTAATTAAATGTAATGAAACGAGTGAGCGAAGTGAAAGCACGATTTAAATAAATAAAACGAAGCAAAAGACAAAGAATTTCTGAGAGGTTAGTTAAGATTGTTCATTTCGGTTCCTATTCCAACTGTAATGTAATAATGTAATGGTAACGAAGAAGAGTGAAACAAATGAAGTGTGAACGTAATGCGTGTTCGCTCTCTTCGTTACGCTTACATTAGACTTGGGATTCCAGTAATAATTGAGTGAAAGTGGAGTGAGTTTATTTTAATACAACACAAAGAAGTGACAGAGGAACGGATGCGTGGTTTTATTAAAAATAAACGAGTGAAACGGAACGTACGGGAACTGCTGTGAGGATATGATGAAGAGAGTTCTTTGTTACCTTTAATTTAGTTACAATGGAATGAGGAGTGAGGAACGAAAGAGGAATGGAAGCGTGAACTAAATTAAAACGGAACAAAGAAGGAACGAAATCAACCACAGATTCCACCTTTTCCTACCGTTGGCTGCCACTGGAATGTAGAATGCTGTCATTTCGTTCTTTATTTGAATTAAATAAAACAAACGTAAGTGAGAGAAAGGAACGGAGTGCGTGTTTATTTAATGCAAATAAAAGAAATGAACACAGCATTCACCACGTACCATTCATCTCTCCTTAAAACTACCTTTAACTCATAATCCACTTCATGCTGTAGGTCGTTCGTTCACTCTACATTCCATTCCATTCCTTTGTGTCTTTTAATTTGGGCAAAGGAAAACACGCATCACTCATTCTTCGTTCTTTGTTTTTCCTTTTACAAATTAATAAAACACAAGTCATTCATTCTATTTCAATCGCATGCCAGGTACGTTCCGTTCACTTATTTTGCTTCTTCTTTTGTTTAATTTAATTATAATGAAGGAACGTAAGCATGAATTAAATTAAACAAAACAAGCAAAATAAGGAACAGGAACACCAATCCCAAGTCAACAGCTGGTGGGAAGAGGAAGTGAACAAAGAGACAAAGAAATGAAATCATGCTTCGGCTCCCTTTCACTTCGCTACATTATATTTCATTACTTTGTGCTTTATTCACTTCATTCTTCCCTTTCCATCCTAATCCTGTTACCTTTGTTCGTGTTTCCTTTTCGTTCTCTTTCCTGTGGTTCATTTGTAATGGAAGGACGAGCGAAGGGAGAACTGAAGCACGAAATGAACCACGAAAGAAGAACGAAAAGAGCCACGAACCCCATTTGTTTTATTTAAATTAAACGAAGCACGCGCTCACTTGTCTTCAGTTTAATTTAAAGGAAACAAATGACCACAGGAGATTATAGGAGAAGTTACAGCTGGTTCCTGGTTCATTTGTGTTGCGTTTAATTTAATCACGCTTCACTTCACTCCGTTCTCGTTACATTGTATTAAATTAAACGCAGCACAAGCCATGAACCAGAACTCCTATAATCTACCTTTGGGAACTACTATAAAGACTCCTGTAGAACCCTTGGAACCTTCACGAATCCCACAAAGATCTCTGAGCACTTGGCCCTTCCGTTCGTTCTCTTCTTTCTCTTTCGCTTTGTGCTTCATTTCAATGTAATGGAAAGAAGTGTAATGGAAGCGAGAATGAAGCACAAGGAAAGAAGAAAGAGGAACGAAATCAGGAACAAGACGGCCAAGTGATTCGTGGTGTGCTTTGTTTTTGTTCTTTGGCTAGTTTCGTGCTTCCGTTCGCTTCACTTTCTTCATTACAAACTAGCCAAAATAGAACAAACACAAAGCGGACACACCACGGTCAATCTTAGGAGAACCTACAACCTTCTAGAACCACCTATAACTCTTGGAATATAGGTCTTTTGTACTGTGTGGTTTAATTAAACAAAGGTAAGTGAGAGGAGCGATCGCACGCTTTGTTTCATTTAATTTAACCACACATTACAAAAGGGGAAAAGAGCTAATTTTAACTGAACGAACACGCATCCGCTTCTCTTCTTTGTTTCGTTCATATTAAAATTAGCCCTTTTCGCCACGTTCCGCTCACTTCTTTCTCTTCACTCTACAACCTCTGTCTCTAGGAGCTGTTCCCCTTCGTTCTTTTCCTGTGTCTTTTGCTTCTCTTCTTTACAATGGAACAAAGAATGAAGTGAAGCGTGAAAGAAGAGAAGCAAAAAGAACACGAGGAACGAACGAAGGTGTGGTGTGGTGCTTTCTTTCTTTTCTTTTCTCTTGTTTAATTCTCGCTTCGTTACACTGCCATTGAAATTAAACAAAGAGAAAGAAAGAAAGCAAAGAAACCACACCAACCAGCTATTTACCAAGTGACTCACAGAAGATTAGGAAGTGTACCAAGATCTCCAGGCCCTTCCGTTCCCACTTCGTTTCGTTTAATTTAAATAAAACCACGCCTCGCTTTGTGTTTTATTTCAATTAAAGTAACGAAGTGTTCACTTCATCTTTATAGCTATTTCCCGAAGGTCGTGTTTGCTTTAATTATAAATGAAACAAGCGGAAGGGAAAATGAAGCGCGTGTTCATTTATAATTAAATTAAACACGGGGAACGAAAGAAGGGTGCGTGTTTTAATTACAAATAAACCGCGCTTACGTTTCACTTCATTGCGTTTATTTTAATTAAACACAACGCAGTGATGAAAGAAGCGAGGCGTGGTTTAATTTAAAATAAACGAAGCACGAAAAGAGCCCAAATTTAACTAAGAGAAAGCGTGCTTCATTCATCACTCATTCTTCGCTCTTCATTCCATTACCTTTCTCTTAATTAAATTAGGCTCTTTTCCCTTGGTATTTTGGAAGTTTGGGAATGGTGGGTCTTGGGTTCGTGGCTCATTCTTCGTTTTAATTAATTACAAGTGAAAGAACGAAGTGAGAGATCGCGTGAATTAATTTAAAACGAAGAAGCCACGAACGAAATGAAGGGTGTGTGTTAAATTTTAGAACAAAGAACCGCGCTTCATTTCATTGCCATTGCGTTCTTTGTCTAAAATTAAACACACTTCCTTCATCTCTTAGTTGTATAAAGATAAAGTGAGGAACGAACCCGTGTGCTTTATTTAAATAAAACAAACACAAGTGAAAGAAATGGAATGCGTGGTTTGTTTAATTTAAATAATTCACACGGCACAAAGCGGAAATGAAATAAAACAAAACCGTGCTTCATTTCATTCCATTACGTTTTGTTTATTTCATTCTCGCTTTGTTTGTTCGTTCCACTCACTTAACACACCATTATTAGAAGATATAAAAGAACCCGTGTTTCGTTTGAATTAAATAAAACACAAGTGAGCGGAGTGATCGCGTGGTTTTATTTAAATTAAACGAAAAACGGGAAGTGAATTAAATTTAACTAAACAAAACACGCATTGTTCATTTGTTTTTGTTTAATTAAATTTAACTCACTTCGTTCTTTCTTTCTAATCTTCTAATAATCTTTTGTGCTTGTGTTGATTTAAATTAAAAAGAACGAAACAAATGTAAGAGAAGCGGATGCGTGTTCGTTCTTTTAATTTAACACAACACAAGGGGAAAAGGGCAAAGAAAAAGAACAAAGAAATGAACGAACACGCACTTCGTTTGTTTCGCTTCATTCTTTGTGCTTTCCCTTTGTTCCTTTTCCAACAGCCCCTGAGCACTTGGCCGTTCCTCTTTTGTTTTCCTTATTTTGCTTAAATTAAACCGTGCCTCTTCGTTACGTTTAATTAAACAAAATAAGTAAACAAAAGACTCTCTTCATCTTTATAGTAGTTATGTGATGGGTGGGAAAAGAGCCTAATTTTAACGCAATAAAAGACAAGTGAGCGCGTGCTTTTATTGAATTAAAATTGGCTCTTTTCTTTGTGTTGTGTTGTTTGTTTCGTTAAATTCGTGCTTCGTTTCGCTTCTCTTCACTGCCATTACAATTAAACGAAACAAACCACAACACAAACCACCCTTCCAGTTCCTCCAGCAGTTAACTTCACCAGTCAAATCCAGGTCTTGTTCCCCTGTGTTTATTTTAATTCAATTAACGCAATGGAAGCGCGGTTAATTGAAGGAAAAGAAACACAGGCCTTCTTTGCTCTTTGTTTAATTCAATTCACGCACTTCGTTTGTAATTGAAATAAACAAAAGAGACAAAGAAGGGGAACAAACCAGCTATTTACCTATAAGAACGAAGTGTGCTCAATTTAAATTAAAGAAAACAAGTGGAGCGCGTGTTTCTTTATATTTAAATTCAACACACTTCGAAAAGAACTAAATTTAACTAAATTAAACCGTGCTTTCGTTCACAAAAGACTCACTCCATTACGTTTAATTTAATTAAATTTGTTCTTTTCTGTTGCTTTTATGAGATTGGTGTTTCTGTCCTTTGTTTCCCTTTGTTCCTCTTCGTTTAGTTAAATTACAAGGGAACCGCGTGAATTTAATGTAAACGAAGCGAACAAAGAAGCACAAAGGGGAAAAGGAAAAAGAAAAGAACGAAACAAGGAACCACGCTTCATTATCTTCACTTCGCTCTGCCATTCCATTGTGTTCCTTGTTTGTTCTTTGCTTTTCCTTTCCTTTACCAATATATGAAGAGGAATAGGTGGAATGGGTGGTTCCTTCTCGTGCTCTTTTCTTTTAATTAAATTTAACGTAATGGAAGCACGGTTAAATTTAATGAAAGAAAACGAAGCACGAAATGAACCACGTGAAAAGAGTAAAGGCAAAGTGAAAAAAGAGAAACAAAGCGTGCGTCATTCATTCTTCTTTTCTTACCTTTGTTTCACTCATTTCCTTTGCCTTTAATCTTTTCCACTTGTATCTGTTGAGATTAGTTATTTCGTTCGTTCTTTTTTATTTCAATTCAATAAACACGCTTCATTCCCACTCATTGTTTTATTGAATTGAACTAAACAAAGAACTTTCACTCATATCTTCTAATAATGGTTCGTGTGTAGTTCGTGGCTTGGTTCATTTCCCTTACAATGCAGTGGAAAGGAATGTAACGAAGCGTGAAGGGAAATGAAACAAAGCACACGAACAACCACGAACTCTGTGTTTCATTTTAATTAAAATAAACCGCGCTTCATTTCATTCCATTGCGTTTATTTAATTGAAATGAACCACAGACCCAATATTCCACCAGCTCCACCTTCATGTCCAGTCCAACCGCAGCACCCAGATATAATTGGGATTACAATGGAAGGTTAGTTGTATTTCCTGGTCATGAAGGTGGTTCCTCGTGTTCCCTTTGTTCTCTTTTGCTCTATTTCAATGGCAAGGAACGAAAGAGACGCGTGTAATTGAAATAGGCAAAAGAAAGAACAAATTGAACAAGAGGAGAAAAAGAACTAAATTAAAGTGAACGAAACCGTGCTTCCTTTTCACTTCGTTCATTCCCATTACGTTTCGTTCACATTAATTTAGCCTTTTTCACCACCTATTCCAACACCTTCAAGTCAATTCCGTGGTTGGTGTGGAAGGAAGCACGAATTGAATAAAGATAAGCGAAAGAAGTGAACGCATGCTTTATTTCAATTCGTTCTTCATTCTTCCACCAGCAGTCAACCAGTGAAGCGAAACAAATGGCAAACGAACGTAGGTGAAGTGCGTGTAATGGTAGTGAGCGGAACGGGAAGGGTGGGAGCCGAAATGAGGAGTGGTGTTCGTGGTGTGTTATTCGTTCCTTTCTCCTTTTACAATGAAGTGAAGTGAGCGTAATGAAAGCGTGAAAAGGAGAAAGAACGAAACACACCACTCCTCTTTGTGCTTTGTTCTTTTGTTCAATTAAACAAAAAGGCGCGCGTAAACTTGCCCTTTTTTAATTAATTGAAGAGAACAAAGAACAAAAGAGGAAACAAGTACTGGATTCTTCATCTAATGGTAGTGTGCTGTGTTTAATATGAAGCGAAACAAGTGAGAGAAAAGAACGCGTGTTCGCTTCAATTAAACACGACACACGAAACAGCTGTTGGTTTTGGTTCCTTCTCTTCTTTCTCTCCCTTTCTCTTTTCTTTGCGTTATTCTCGCTTCGTTGCCTTCGTTTCACTCGTCACTCCATTGAAATAACGCAAAGGAAAAGGAAAGAAGTGAAAGGGAGAAGGGAACAAAGAACCAAACCAAGAAGGCACCAGCTATTCCCAAGGTTGACTAGTGCTGGGTGGTGGAATGAAGGGAAAAGGGCCGTGTGTTCTCTTTGTTTAATTTCAATGGCAAGGAACGCGTGTAATTGAATTAAACAAAGAAATGAACACACGCCGCCCTTTTCCACTTCATTTCGTGTTTGTGTGGTTTAATTTGGCTTATTTCGTGCTTCCCTCTCGTTCCTCGTTCCATTACAAATAAGCCAAATGTAAACAAACACAAACCACCAGCTATTCCCAAGGTTGACTGGTGATTACTTGACAGGTAAGTTCCGCCTATTCCTCCAGCATTAATGGTACGTCCAACAGTCAAGAATTCCCAAGGCTGTGTTGTGCTTTATTTAATGAAAGAAGATAAGGAGACGCATGCTTCTTTACATTAAATAAAACACAGCACAACAAGACTTGGAGAACAGGATTAGGTGTAATTGAGGTGGAACGAACCACACGCTTCATTTCTTTCTTCTTTTTCAATGTAGTGTGAACGGAAGCGAGAAAAGAAGAAAGACACGAAAGAAATATAAGCGTGTGGGAAGTGAACAAAAAAGGAACGAAATGAACCGTGCTTCCTTTCCATTCCATTACGTTCATTTCGTTCTTTTCTGTTCTCTTCCGTTCGTTCCACTCACTTATAATCCTAGTTGTATAAGAGAAAGAACGAAGAACGAAGTGAAACAAATGCGTGTTCGTTTGTAATGGCAGTGAAGAATGAACGAAGCACGAAACGAACACGCATTTCTTTTCTCTTCGCTTCGTTCCCTTGTTTGTCTTTCGTTCAGTTAATTCACGCGCTCTGTTCCCTTCGCTTGTAATTAACTGTAACAAAACACAAACAAGGAACTCTCTTACAACAGGATTAGGATGAAGATAGAAAGAACGAAGTGAGTTAATTTAATTTAAAGGAAACAAGTGAAAGGAATGAATGCGTGTTCCTTTATAATTAAATTTAACTCACTTCCCTTCTTTGTTCACTTCTCCTTTGTTCACTTCATGCTTCCATTTCATTACATTATAAGTGAACAAAGAAGAAGGGGAACAAATGAAGGGTTCGTTCCTTCTTTCACCTAATCCTGTTACAGCCTATGATTGAAATGAAGGAAGTGTGTTTATTTTTAGTTAACGAAGGCAATGTAACGAGAACGAAGAGAAGTGAAAGCGCGCTTCGTTAAATAAAAACAAACACACGCCACCTTCATTTTCCTTTGTGCTTTGTTCTTCTTTAATTAAAACACAGCGCGTGCTTCCTCTTCGCTCCATTACCGCTGTGATTAAATTAAAGAGAACAAAAGAACAAAGCCACAGTGTCAGTCAGTGAAGTGAGTGTAGTGGCAAACGGAATGACAGTGGAGTGCGTGTAACGGAAATGAACGGAACGGGAAGGGAGCCAGAGGAAGGTGAAGGAAGTGGGTGTTCGTTCTTTTGTTTATTTCAATTAAACACGCGCTTCCATTCCATTCGCTTGTTTTAATTGAACTAAACTAGAGAACGAACAGAACGTACCTGGCATGCGATTCCAAGGGTGGTGTGATAAAATTAAATATAAATAAGCACGCATCCGCTTCTCTTCTTTGTCTTATTTAATTTAATTTAAACACACATCACCCTTTCCATCTATACACCTAGATCTGGGAGTCAGTGGGTTGAGTCTGTAAGGTAGAATGTAGGTGTAGTGTAGAGGAACGAAGTGAACGAAGTGTGTTTATTTATTTAATTCAATTGAACGTAATGGAATGAAGAGAAAGCACGGTTCATTTGAATTAAATAAACAAACCACGTTTCGTTCACTTCCGCTCTTTTTTGTTCCGTTCATTTCGGTTATTTCGTGCTTCCACTCACTACGTTCTTTTCATTACAAATAAACGAAATGAACCAGAACAAAGAGAGCGTTCGTTCCTCACACCTACATTACACCTATATCATTATTACTGGATAACCTGTTGTACCCTTAGGTCGTTCCTTTCGTGCCTTGTTCTCCTTTCCACGGCAATGAAATGAAATGGAAGCGTGTAGTGGAAAGGAGGAACAAGGAACGAAATAGGAACGGCCTGGTGCTCGTGGTTGTTTGTTTCCTTTCGCTACGTTTAATTCATGCTTCCGCTCCCTTTCCTCGCTTCATTATAATTAAACTAGCGAAAGGAACCAACCACGACCACCAGGAACTACTATAAGGGTGTAGTATGAAGAGAGCATTGTGGATTAATTTAAATTAAACAAACACAATGTAACGGAGTGAAAGCGTGGTTTGTTTATTTAAATTAAGCCACAAGCGAACGAAATCAGGAACAGCAGTTGGAAAAGAGGCGTGTGTGTTTTTAATTAAAGAGAACCGCGCTTCCTTCTCCTTGTTCCGTCCATTGCGTTCTCTTTAAATTAAAATAAACACACGCTCTTTGTTCAACCGTTCACTGATTTCGTTCATATTTGGCCTATTTTAATTCATGCTTTCGTTCCTTCATTATAATTAAAATAGGCCAAATATTCTCTTCATACATCCTCCTATAATGGTAAGTGTAATAGAATGGAAGGGTGTGAGGAAGGTAGGTGTAGGGTTAACTGATAGAAAGCCAGGTTAGGTGGATGGTAGGGAAAAGAACTAATTTAACTGAGTGGAATGGAATGGCAAGGAACGGAAAGCAGTGAAGTGACGCGTGTAATGGAATAAAGCTCAGTTTAAATTAGCCCTTTTCCCGTTCCTCTTTTGTTTAATTTAAATATAAACAAAGCACGCATTCCTTTGTCTTTGTTTAATTTAAATGTAACAAAAGACCCACATTATTAGTTATATCCTGGAAATTAAGTGAAAAGTTCCCGAAGGTTCGTTCCACTGTGGTTCCGTTCTTTGTTTCTTTCACTTACACGCTTTCATTCACATTCCATTGCCAGTGAAAGAGAACAAAGAGGAACCACAGACTCACTTCACCTAATCCTTTATCACCTTCAAGGACTCCTGTAAAAGCTCCTAAGATTGACCGTTCACCTACGACTCAGAGAACCCTTGAAGGTAAGTGGTATAGGAGTTCCCGAAGGTTGGTTCCGTTCACTTCGCTCTTCTCTTTTATCTCTCAGTTACATTCACTTCTTTCATTTAAATGGAGATAACAGAGAACACTTCTTTCACTTACACCTCACATCTTGGTCTAACCGCTCATATTTCGTTCCTCTTTTGTTTCATTCGTTCACGCTTCCACTCTGTTCCATTGTAACGAAATAAAACAAAAGACTCACTTCATATTAATAGGTGGTGCATGAGTGGAATGTAGGAGGAATAGGTGGAATAATGGATGCTGCGGTTGGACTGGTCTCTAAGCCGGTTAGTAACTCAAGACATTAAGACTCAGCCCCAGATCAACCACCCATTCCGTTCTCCGTGTGTTTTATTTAATTCAATTAATCGTGCTTCCCTTCCGTTCTCTTCTTTCACTCACACTTCCATTACATTAATTTAATTAAAACAAACACACGGTTCACTTCATATTTATAGGAGTCACTTGGTCTTGGAGAAGCTTTCTATCTCTAGGTCAAATTCCAACAGCTCCTGGGTTCGTGCTTCTTTCGTTCCTCTTCTTCTCGCTTCACTTCACTCCGTTCTCGTTACATTGAAAGAAAGAGGAACGAAACAACCACGAATATTATTCTACAACTGTATCTTCTAATTATAAGAGGAATGTGGTGTGAACTAATTGAATTAAAACAAGCGAATGAAACAGAGAGAAGAGAGCGCGTGTTTAATTCAATTAGACACAACACACCACCTCTTATTCCTATAGGTGTAATTATAATGTAAATAGCTGGTTCCTGGTTCCGCTCTTTCTTTGCGCTAATTTAAATTAAATAAACCATGCATCCGTTCCTCTTCACTCCACTCCTTTATGTTTATTTAAATTAAATTAGACAAAGAATTCACTTCATGATCTAGGTGTAAAATATGACCAGGAACTACAATTATAAGATAGACCTATATTCAAATGGTAAGATTATACACTAGAATGACTGGGAAATCTCTGAGCACTTGGCCGTTCCTGATTTCGTGGTTTTGTTTCGTTTCAATTAAATTCACGCGTCCTTCGTTCATTCTTCACTCTCGTTCCTTGTAATTAAATTGAATGAAACAAAGGCAACGAAACCAACCACGACTCCTCCCATTCCCAAAAGGCCTAATTTTAACTCAACAAAGGAACACAATGCAGTGGAAAGTAAGAGAAACGAAGCGTGGTTCCTTTGTTGATTTAAATTTAGTTCTTTTGTCCATTCCACCTGTCAGTCTTGTTTTGTGGCTCTTCTTTGTGTAATTTCTTTTCACTTTTCACGCTTCACTTTCGTTCCATTGTAAAAGTGAAAAAGAAATAAAACAAAGAAGGCCGTGTGTTTCATTTAATTAACTAAACACAAGGGAATAGAAGGATGCGTGGTTTAGTTCAATTAAATGCAACACACGGGGAAAAGAGCAAAGTGAACAAACGAAACAAACACGCCTTCCTTTGTTTCACTTGAGCTCTTTTAACACAACATAAGACTTGGAAACAGAGGTTGGGTTCTCTTTGGTTTCTTTGTTCTGTTTGTAAACGAAAAGGAAAAAGACAAGGAAACGCGTGCTTTTTCTCTTTTCATTTTACAACAGCACAAAGGAAAACAAAGAGGTGGTGTGGTGGTTTTAATTTAATTTAATTAAACGCGCTTCGTTCCACTGCCATTGCTTTAATTAAATTTAATTAACCACACCACGGAACCCAACCACTTAGGATATAACTGACCATTGACTGTAGACTGAGGGTTGACTGGTGGGAAAGGGTGGATGAAGGGAAAAGGCCCATATTTAATTGAAATAAAACAAGGCAGCGAAGAGAACGCGTGTTTATTTCTAATTAAATTTGGCCTTTTCGTTCGTGTGTGCTTCGTTTAATATGAAGAAAACACGCGCTCCACTTGTTTTTCTTCAATTAAACGCAGCACCCACGTCACTTCATATTTACAGAGTGATAGAAATAATGAAGTGAGTTCTTTGTTGCTTTGTTAACCTTAATTTCAATGGAACGGAAGTGAAGCGAGAATTAGGTGAACAAAGGAACAAAGGACGAACGGAATGAGCCGACATGGAGGTGCCATCAGAATCCTTTTGTAGGAGCTCTTGGGATTCAAGAACCTGTTATCCTTGGCGAACCACAAATCAAGGGTTAACCGATGATGAATGAGCCGCTGGAGTTATAGGTGGAATCCTTGTGTTGTAGGTGGTGTGTTTCTGTTGTTTACTGGTGATGTGGTTTAATTAATGGTTCGTTTGCAATGGAATGGAGTGAAAGGGAATGAAGCGCGAAACGAACCAATTAATTAAAACACACCCCAGAAAACCCACAGAAAAGAGTGCTGTGATTTAATTGAAAAAGAACAAACACGCGCTCATTTCTTTTACTTGTTTTGTTCTTTTCAATTAAACACACCACGGTTTCTATGGGATGACTGGGAAGTGAAGTGAGTCTTTAGTTTTAATTTAACACAATGGAATGACTGAGAGAAGCGGAAGGAATGGAAGCGTGGTTTAATTTAAAGAAAGGCGAACGAAATGTAGATTTTGGAAGAGTTAAGATTAGTTGTAGAATAATACCTAAATCTTAATGGTATATCTTAATTATAATATAGGTAATCTTCTTTATCCTATAGGTGTAATATTTGTAAGGAAGAGGAGTGAAGAATGAACGTAACGAACGGACGAAATATTAAACGAAACGAAACCGCACATCTTGGAATTTGGGCTATCTTCACCTTGTGTTTAATGATTACAACTGAACCCTTTCATATCTTGGTCTAGTTCCCAGTGGCAGAGAGATTAATGGAATGAATGGGAAGTGTGGTGAAGATAACGTAAAAGCACCAGGAACCCTTGTCTGTTCACCGCCTTCTTTCCCACCTACTCCTATACCACTCACACTATACCTTTAATGTAATGGGAGTCAGTGGGATAGAACGGAATAAGTGTAAAGGTGTAAGAGGAGGAACGGAGTGAGGGAGATAAAAGCCCACAAAGAAGTGTAACAGATAACCGCTCTTTATTTGAATTGAAGAGAGCCAACTTTTATGAGTGACTTGGGAATGCATTCTACCTCTCACTGTTACCTTTACCGTTTATCCTCATTCCCTAAGCTTATAGGTCTATAATAAGAGTGAAAGGTAGGTGGTATGGTTCATTTCCTACAGCATTATACGTAACCTTCACGAATCTTCCATTATTCCCCTCTTCCCACCGCCTGTTAACTCTTCCTATAATGGTAGGGTGAGGATATTATAGGAGGATCTGGTTCTTTGGTAACTCCTAAAAGCTTGGGAATTCTCTTTACATATACACCTAAGACTTACATTTCGTTCTATCTTTAGGAGCTGTGAGGATTGTAAGCTTAGGAGATACAATAGAAACCGTACCATCGTGAGTGTAAGAGAAGTTGAATGAAATAAAACACAAGGAACGAAGAGACGCGTGGTTTTATTGAAATTAAACGGAGCGTTTACCTACAGCATATGTGGTCTTATTGAAATTAAGGTGAATTATCTTTATAGGTTTAGAAACAGCTGTTGGTTTTATGGATTGTGTTTCATTCTCCTTTACCATTACTCACCAACCTATAGAAAGCATTATATTTTAGGAGCAGTAATCTTTAATGCCTTGGGAATGAGCTCTATGTTCAACCGTAGTGCCTAAAGACTTCTATTAATATTGGGTGCTCTTCTTGGACTGGTTCTCCTATAATAATATGAAGTTGTTCCTCTTCCGTTCCATCCGCCCTTTTCCACCATTCCCAATATCCTTTTATTACAATTAACCCAAGGCATAAGGAACCTCTCATAATGCTATTACAGGAGTCCCAAGTGCAGGAAATATTAAGATTAGACCACATATGAACACACTTCCGTTTCATTTGAAATAAAGATAGCGTGTTCATTGTTTAACTTAATTAAAACACGCATGCTTCCGCTTCATTTTATTTTCTTTCAATAAACCATAATTTCACCTCAGTTTCTCCAGCATGAGTGGTAACAGCTCTTAGGATTTAATGTCACGTTATCCTCTTCCTATATCCTCACATTACATTATTATAGGAGTTACAGTGGATTGAGTCTTTGGTAACGGGTTAATTGTAATAAGATAATGAACCAGGTTGAGTGGAAGGGGAACGAATGTAGAATGGAATGTGTTGTAAGCTTGAAGGGAAAGGAAACAGTGAGAGAGAGAATGAATATAACTGAACTAAATAAGAACTAACTGTAAGCTTCTAGGATCTCTTCATCTAATGCTTTTATCACCTAAGTCTTACATTCTATCTCACTTACACCTATTCCATTCTCACTGTGGTCTTTCCTTACGCTTATATCTCCACCTATAGGAATGACTTAGGATATTATAGGAGGAACTACACCCTTATAGTTGGAGAAGGTTCGTGAGTAGGTGGAATGAGTGGAAGACATGAAGGGAGTTCATATTCCTCTTACACTCACAGCCTAAGGGAGAAAGTGATGCATGAGAAGTAAACATGCTTATTTTAATTACAGAAAACCAGAACTTCTATAACTTTACCCACAATAACCACGGGAAAGATGTATGTTGGCTCAATTGAATTTAATAAAACACAAGCGAAGTGCGTGGTTTTAGTTTAATTTAATTGAAGCAAACAACCCACTTTCCAAGGTGATCCACGTCCAGCAGTTAACTTCTTTCCCTAGTCTTACACTCATCTCTCCCACTTTCCTTGGTAATGATAAAGGTGTAAGAGAAGCCACGAACCAGCTATTTACTTTGCATTTGGGACATTGGAATAGGTGTAAAGGAAGTGAGCTCTCGTTCCTCTTTCACTCATGCATTACCAAAGAAGAATGTGAAGAAAGCATGAAGTTATCCCAGATTCCACATTTCGTTCATATGCATGACAAGGAAATAAGGGTAAAGTAAGAGCTCGTTCCTTCACATTATTCCTTTGTCATTCTCACTTTCATTCGCTCCCGACCGCCCCTCCGTTCATTTCGTTTAATTTAAACACGCATTCACTCTCTTCGCTCATTTCTTTGTTTTAAATTAATCGTGCATTCACTTCATATATTAACCACTCACACTGGAAGGTAGGTATAAAGGTAGCGAGGAACGGAAAGAAAGCCAGGTTCGTTCATAATCATATTAGGTGAAGGGAATAGAATGTGGATAATAGAATTGTAATAAAATAAACGTGTGTTCTTCATTCTAATCAATGCATACGTTTCTCTTATTTCCTTAACACTTCCATTATATAGAGAGAGTTTATTTGTATCCCCAGAAAACCAAATATTAATAATGGAATGCGTGAGCCGTGCTTTCTTCTCTCCACTTCCTTCCCTTCCGTTCACCTTTGTTCTATTTCACTGGCAAGGAAAGAAGAGACGCGTGTAAGTGAAATGAACAAAGGGAACGGAATGGAAACAAAGAGGAGAAAAAGAAGGGAAACAAAGAACGAACCGCGCTTCCATTGCGTTCGTTCTTTTGTTTCATTCTTTTTCGTTCTTTATAGGTATAATGGTAGGTGAACGGAGTGACAGAGGAACGAAGTGAATGAAGCGTGTTTAATTTAAGTAAAACAAACGTAATGGAAGTGGAGTGGGAAAGNNGTTTGTTTTAATTAAATTCATCACGCTTCCTCACTTCCCCTTCTTTCCTTCTTCTCCCTTTGTTCATTCCGCTCTTTTCTTTCGCTCACATTACATTATAATTGAACAAAGGAGAGAAGGGAAAAGAAGGAAGGAACAAACCAGCTATTTACAAAGGGATTATTAGAAGATTAGAGATTAGGTGGTGTGTTAAAATTAAATAAGACAAAACAAGGAACGCGTGTTTGTTTATTTAATTTAATCACACACACCACCCAAATTTTATTGGCGGTTCCCGAATGCTGTGTTTAATTTAATGAAAGAAGCGCGCGTCCCTTTGTTCCCTTGCCTTCTTTTCATTAAATTAGACACAGAGCATTCGTTCCACCTTCCTCACACCCTAATGGTAATGCCTGGTCAGTAGGATAGGTGGTATGGGTGATGTGGGTGGTTCGTTGCTGTGGTTTAATTATAATGAAGCGCAGAGAAAGCATGAATTAAACCACGAAACAAACCAACCACCCACACCCTTCCTTCACTCACACTCTACCATTACAATGAAGGGAAGTGGAACGAAGTGTGAAATGAACGTAATGGAACAGAGTGAAGGAAAAGAACGGAGTGAAAGCACGGTTCATTTCACGCTTCTTTTCTCACTTCCACTTCATTTCCAAGGTGTCGTGACCGTTCCCGTGTGTTGTGCTTTTAATTAAACTAAACAAGGCGTGCTTCCATTACCCTTGTTTGTTTAATTAAAGAGCACACACGGAACAGGAACACCACCACCAGCATCAGGAAACAGGTGTCCCAAGTACTAGATTCATAGAGAAGTTCACCTACAGCATAAGAAATTCTTAATGGAAATGTGTTTAATTTAAGAGCAAAGAACCGCTCTTCCATTACGTTCTTTCTCTACATTAAACACACTTCCCTTCCACTCAATCCACCATTTCGTTCCTCTTTCTTCCCCTTGTTCTCGCTTCGTTACACTGCCATTGAAACAAAGGGAAGAAAGACTCTCTTCATATTTCGTTCTCTTTGTTCCATTCGTGCTTCGTTCTTCTCTCACTCTCATCACTCCATTACAATGAAACAAAGCCGAACGAAATGGAACGGTATGAATGGAATGTGTGGTGAGGAAAAGACACGGTTTAATTGAAATAGAAATAAGATTTGGAGATGAAGACAGTTAAGTGAGAAAGGAACGTAAGTTTAATGAACGAAACAAGGATATGAGTGAAGTGAAAGATGTGTATTAGACTGTCAGATGAATGGAAGAGAAATAGGAGGAATACAAGACCTAATTTAATATAAGTTAAACACACATCTCATAAAGACTCTTGGTTTCTTGGCCTTGTTTGTAATAAAAGAAGATAACAGTGAGAGAGATAAGTAAAAGGAAGTGAATGTGGAATGAACGGAAGTGAACCAACTATAACTTAATCCTTACAACCGGGAACCACCATGAGCACTGGGAGCCGGAATGAATGGTTAACTTCTATCTCTCATGCATTTATTAGTGAGCTCTTGGTTAATGTGAGGTGAACAGGATGAAGATAAAGCATTTCCTATTCCACGGTGGTTCAGTTATTATCTTCTCCAACTTTAATAGGAACCAAAAACCCAGATCCCGCATCATTCATCATATTCTGTTCATGCCTGGTGAATAAAGGTAGCGTTAATACTCTTCCTTGGTAATCCACTAATAACCGTGTGTAACCTTTAGGAGCTTCTCTAATATCCTTCCGTTCGTGGCCTTTTCCTATGATTGTAATGTAACCCTACAGTGGGAAGGAAGCATGAGAGGTGTAATGGATGCTGCGGTAGGAATAATGGATGATGTGGGTGGAAGGGAACCGAGAGCGGTATATGTGTAATGGAAATACGAAAGGGAAATGCCAAAATAAAAGTGTGATGTAACAAAATAAGACTGGGAAACAGAGGTTGGTATATTCAATTTAAACAAGCATGGGTGATGTGGATTTGTTGTTAATGGTTCGTAAAGGTCACTGGTTCCTTCTTTCCTCTTACTCACTTAACCTACTATAACTCTACCATTATCATTACATTGCAGTGAAAGTGGAGTGGATAAGTAAAAGAAATGAACGAAACTAAACGGAACAAGACACGACATGGGAACTAGACCGCTATTAAGATGAACCGTTTACCTACAGTAACCACACATTATCATTACCTTTGCCTGGTCATTAATTCCCTGTCTTATACGCTTCTCTTATAATTATAGGAGTTACGGGTGGTGAGAAAGGTGGAATCCAGGTGCCAGTGAGTTAAATTCCAGGGGTTCCACGGTTAATGTGGGTCTTGGTGGTTCGGTGCTTTATCTCAGTTCCACCAGCATTCCCAAAAGGCCAAATATTATTCTGGGAACCCTTGAAAGGTAGTGTTATAGGAGGAAGAGAGGTATAAGAGATAACTTCACCAAGAGCCATTCCATTATGACCGGATAAAGCTGTAAGACAGAGGAAATAAACTCACGTACTGGATTCGTTCTTCGTCTCTAGGTTCTCTTCAGTTCTCATTCTTTATCTCCTTTCCACCGTCCATCATGAGTGGTAAGTCTAATGTAATAATAAAACACCTTGAACTTCTAGAATGATATGTGGAATAGGTTGTAAGGTTAATGGAATAAATGACCAGGCGTGGTTAATGTTCTTTGGTTTATTTGAATTTAACTAACGAAAGACGTCATTTCCCTTGGCTTTTTGGTTCCTTTGCCATCCTATTTTACTTCCATTCCAATGTGACAGAGAAATGCATTTGTGAAGTTAAATTAAATAAATTAAACATTTTCAACATCTGGTTCGTGTTTCATTCTCCCTTTCGTGCATTATTTTCTTACAATTAACGAGGATAAGGGAACGGAGTGGGAGTGAAGGTAAAGTGGAATGGAATATAGGTATAAGAGGAGCGGAAGGCATGCTTTATTCTTTCAATTATACATCTAATTCATACATCTAGTTCTCCACCTCGTTTACATTGTCATTCTACATTCTCTGTCTCTCTGTCCTTTTCCCTTATTTTATTTTAATTGAGTTAAACAAAGATAAGGGAAAGAATGAAGAGAGAAAGGAGAAAGAGAATAGAATGGAATTGAACTAAGCCAAAGAAAGACTTTCCAGCTGTGAGGATAGGATGACTTAAGATTTAGATGTAGGGTTCATTAAGAATTACCTTCAGGAATCTCTCTGCCATCTTCATATCTTGGCTGTTATCTCCCTTACTGTTGCCTTCTTTCTCCCTTCCACTTACCATTCTTTCCCAGCTCCTGATTTATATTCTCCTTCATTGTTGGTCTTGGTTCACTGTCCCTTCATCTTTATAGCTTAGGAGAATAAGGGAATGAAATGAACCGTACCAACCTAACCACCTAATTTTATGTAATGGAAGTGTTCTACCTCTCCCACTCCACCGTTCCACTTTCTCGTTTACACTGTTAATTTCGTCACGTTCGTTTCATTTAAATAAGCGAAAGAATTGAAGCGAAAGGAACACGCATTCCATCACTTCGTTCACTCACTTGTTTCACTTCCTCTTCATTCTTTTCCCTTATTTCCTCTCCACCGAACTCACCTACCATTATGAGCTGTGTCCTAATCTCACTATCATTCCGTTACATTGCATTAAAAGGAACAGGAACACCTCTCTCACTCATTCTCTGTCATTCCACTCATTCCGTTCCTTTCGTCACTCTGTTTCGTTACATTATTACATTATAGAAGTTGGTAAGGAATGAGAGACGGTGGAATAAGGAACCAAAACACTAATCTCATAAAGACAACTTCAAGCACTAGACGACAGAGAATTCCACTCAACATTCTTTCTATCTCCTTTATGTTTAATATAGGTCTAAGAGAATAATGTGAAGGTAATGTGAGGAAAGGGTGAATAGAAATGAGAATGAAAGAATAAAACACACGGTTTATTTATAATCAAATCCTGGTCGTCCTTCCACCTCATTCACGCTCCAACTTTACTGGCGGTTCCGGATGTGAGGTGAAAGGTAGTGTAGTATGAAGAGAGTTCTTTGTTCACATTCCTCTTCTCTTTCTTGGTTCGTTTACAATGCAATGAAATGAAGCGTGAAACGAACCAG
>CAJNJA010016920.1:0-69102 GCA_905231915.1 Symbiodinium necroappetens | reverse complement strand
GGGTTTAGGGTTTAGGATTTATAGGACCAAAACTCCCCGCGCCGTCGGCCTTATCAGGGGCCGCTTGTAGAAAACGGGCCCGGGAAGCACCGCAGCGCTGCCCCCCTGACATAATCATTTTGGCATAGGGGCAGTTCTCTGGGTTAATAGGGTCCAGGGGTTTAGGGGTTAGGGGGTTTGGTTCTCTGCTGAAGGATCAGTTGGTATAAACTCAAACCTCAACCCGGCCCCGCAAACCGAAGCCCTAAACTTATAATGAGTTGAGGGTTTAGGGAACTAGTAATGCGGAGGGCCGAAATAATTAGAACTTGTTTGGTTTTGGTGCATATGATACAGGGACACTAGGAGGATACTATTGCTAGATGGTGTTTGGGGGTCAGGGCTTCATCCAAACCGCAAAATTCCAAAACCTAACGTCCGTTAGCCTAAACCCTAAAGCCCTAAACCGCAAACACTTAAATTTTACATGAATACATGAACAAATAAATCATAAAACGAAAATTAGAAATAACTACGAAATAAGTAAATGACTACAATAAGTAAATAATTAAGCAAATGAGCAAATAAACGCCTTAGACAATCTTTTTATACATACCCATATGCATGTGTGTGTGTGTATGTATGTATGTATGTATGTATGTATGTATGTGTATATATATATACACACTCACATACACCTGTGATATATCTCGACGTGGTATATATATATATATATATGTACATACATGTAAACACATGAATAAATAAACAAATACATAAATACATACATACATACATACATGCATGCATACATACGTATATATATACACACATATATATATATATATATGCATATATAATACACATATATATACACACACACAAAACTAACACTGCAAGAGCTGGCGACTCCACAGTTCAGGAGTCCGACCCTCCCGCAGATCCTAATCTAAGCTAATCCAATACGAGCGGCCTTAAGAAGCGGAATCAAGTTCCATTTAAGGAATTATTAGGGGTCTAGGGATAAGGGTTTAGGGTCAGGGGGTTAGGGTTTAGGGTCTAGGGTTAAGGGTTTAGGGTTCAGGGGTTTAGGGTTAGGGGCTGAGGCTCTAGGGTTATTAAGGGTTAGGGGTTTAGATCTAGAGTCAGGGGTTTAAGGTCTAGGGCTCCTTTAAGGTTCATGAAGGGGATTTGGGGGCTCCTGTAAGGTTCATGCAGGGGATTTAGGAGCGCCTCTAAGGGTCCTTTAGTTAAAGCAAGTTAGAGGCGCCCTTTAAGGGTCACTCAAAGGATTTATGTGGGGGATTCAGGGGCTCCTTTGAGGGTCATTTAGGGGGCTTAGGGGCCCCTTGAAGGGGATTTAGGGGCTCCTTTGAGGGACCAAGAAGGGCTACCGTAAGTGTTTCGTCTAAGTGGAGGGCACTATCTGCTGTGAGGTTTGGGCGTACATTATTGTATAACAAGGATCAACAACCCTAAGGAATAGTACTTCTAACTATCCGGGCATCTCATGGGGGAACCCAGAGATGCGGGTTTCCGTGTCGGACTGTTCTTGTCAAGGATCCTACCATCAGGGCCTGACTTACGTGTCAAGCTTTCCATTCCAGTTCATGGGTTTGCCTTTACTCGGAAGTTTAGGGTTTCGCTTTCGGGGTTCAGGCTTTTAATCCGGGTTTGGGGTTATATACTGCACCGACACAGAAATTACCGGGTCTAAATAACTAGTCAGAATAATTCCGAATATTCCCTGATAACTAATCCATCCGTATAAACCTGTCGTATAAACAGGCTCCCCAAAGCCCCCGTCCCTTCAACATGTCAGGCCCTTATATCATTTACTGTGGGATGTTAGAGTCTCAGAAGCCTTCACAGTGCTGCTACAGGTGCCTTTACGCGGGTTCAGGATCGGAATTTAGGGTTTGAAACAGGGAGTGCGGATGTGGAAGTGCTTGCTTGGGCTTTCGGCCTATGGAGCATACCGAGTCAGTTTGGGCTTTGTAGCTTCAGTCTCCAAGGGCCTCCAAAAGCCCCAAAAACCTTGGGAAGTTTGGGGCTTGATGCCCCAGGGGACCGATGAGCTTCTTTCGCCTTTTCGCCGCTGGGTTAGAAGTCTTTCCACAAGCGATTGTTAAGGCTAAAGAATACGAGGATTCTTCGCAAGAGGTCGCTAGATTTTCTATCTTTGCCAACAAGCGTCTTCGGCTCAGGTGTCGGGAGGGCGCTGCTAAGCTTACGACTTGCATAAACCCAGTAAACCCAATAAGCCCTAAACCCGAAACCCTAAGCCCTAAAACCCTAAACCCAATACACCCTAAACCCTAAAACCCCACACCCAATACACCCTAGACCCTAAACCCTAAAACCCTAAACCCAATACACCCCAAATGCACAATCCGAAAAGAGAAATGCCCAAGTGCTCACAAAATTGGGCCCTACACACCCTAAACCCTGCAACTCTACACCCTTACACCCCTAGAAACCCCCAAACCCTATAAACCCCTAAACCCTATAAACCCTTTAACCCTTAAACCCTTAAGCCCTAAACCCTATAAACCCTTAAACCGTTAATTGAGCCCTAAACCCTATAAATCCTTAAACCCTTTATTTCGCTCTAGACCCTATAAATCCTTAAACCCTAAATCTGGGGACTTCAGCCACATCCCTCACTTTGGAGAGGGTGTCTTTCTTCCCGAAACAAGGGCCCGACTTCTACGTTCGGGGATTGAAAGTTGGAGCAGATGTGCAGGGTGCCTAGGGTATGGTAGTTACGGATTTCGGGTTTAGTTTTTTTTCTCTGAGCTCCTTTACGGTTTAGGGTTTAGGGCTCATGGCAGGGTTCAGGTGTCATAGGCAGCAGTAGTTTAGCCATTACCGAAGCTGCATTGTACAGCCTGCATCAGCGGCTAGGTGGTGTTGACCCTGAACCCTAAGAGACCCTGCGAAACCCTACGAAACGTTCTAGACCCTCATGCACACCATTTCCAGCACACTAAATGTACATCGAAGCACCCCGGCAATCGTTCGTTACTGCTCCCTACCTCCAACTTGGACAAGCTATCTTTGGCTAGGAGTCTTTGGTAAGAAGATGAGGAATTCCACAGAACCCTAAACTCTAAAGGAACGGCTTTTCCAGGATCTATGAACCTATGGTAGAGTCGACCTCCTAGAGCATTTCAAGCTCTAACACCAGACAGGGCCAACTTACAACCAGTAAACAAGGGGCCCAAATACGCTTTAGGAGCCCAGATAATTAGACTGAGGCTCCGTGCCTCATGCTTTACATGTAGCTGAGGTCTAGGGGTTTAGGGCAAGTTTAGGGTTTAGGGGCTTAGGGTTTTGGGGGTAGGGGCTTGGGGGTATAGGATTCTAGGGTTTTGGGTTTAGGTTATGTTGCAGCCCGAAGCTCAAACCTACTAGAGGGCCTTAACAAGTAGAACAGCGTTCGGCAAATGGATCTACGAAGCTAAGGATAGTGTCGCCGCCTTAACAATAAGCACAGGGTGTTGGGGAAGGTTCTAGACTAGTTTTGGAAGGACTACAAGGGATGCTGCTACCTAAACCCTAAACCTTAAACCCTCAACCCCAAAACCCCAAACCCTAAGTTTTATTACCCCTGTAGTACAGGTCCCTATAGCCTTAAGCCTTAAGCGAGGACACGACCTCTCCACCGTGACTCTGTTGCATCACGGTGCTTAGGGCGCAGGCCTTGGGAATGGGTTTAAGGTTTAGGGTTTAGGTTCATTTTCGGGTTCAGAAGATGTGGTGTTCACGGTTTAGGGCTTAAGTGCTTTAGTCGTTGGTGGCTAGGGTTCAGGCTTAGATCTTACTCTTCGTGGCTTTCCTTCAAGGTTTGGCGTGCAATCCTTCGGTTCGGATCAACACTTCGGGCCCTTGGAGTTCGAAGCCTACCTGCAAAGACCAGAGAGAGCACACAGACAGAGGGATCCGAATCTTTGGCTCTAGCGATCTTAAATGCTTATAGGCTTTTGTAAGACTTATTCGATTAGCGCCTTATAAAGGGCTTGTAAGGTTTTACACGCTCGGCTGGGGTTGAACCTGGAAAAAGCTTGGAAGAACCCTCCGATGTACTTGTTTTTGGGAAAGAATGGCAGCAGCCACCCAAACACAAAAACAACTCCAAGAAGCTATACATTCAGGCGGTGCAGGTATCCAGAACAGCCGAAAACCCGAACCGACAGTCCATGACACTGTATGAAACCCTGTAGCGTCCTCAGCATCTTATAAAACCGGTATAGAACCCCTAGTGAAGTTTCGGGTTTAGGGTTTAGGGGTTTAGGGGTTTAGGGTTTAGGGCTTCACAATACACCATGAAGCTCCAAACAACACTAGAAGACCCTACACAGCCCTCTCTCACACGGAGCTCCACCCTCTCAGCTGAGAAACGAAACCTGGCTGCCCTAAGCCAACCTCTAGGCCTAAACCATACACGAAAAAATGAAGTTATGATCCTTAGTATAACCCCTAAACTCTACACGTTATTCCGAAAACCCTGACCCTTTAGACAAGTTTGGTGTTCCATGGGGAAGTTCTCAAGTCGGATTAGAGCGACTCAGGGTTTAGAGGTCTAGCGTGTCAGGAATGGTCTCGATCTACGTTCGTTATGTGCGTACATTAGCTGAGCAGTTAACCGGAGCCCGGGTTGAACTGGAGACGGGATAAACATAAAACCGACACCCCGAACCCCTGAACCCTAAACCCAAACCCCTGAACCCCTAAAACCCCTTAACCCGGAGACCCAAACTCTAAACCCTGAATCCCAAGATCTTAAACTAAAGCCCTACACCCTGAGGCTAAGCAGGGAGGGCTGTTGCAGTCTAGGTTGGACATTGCAGGGCTTAGGATGCTGAATACAGGGGGCTAAATGATAAGACTGGGGTGCGCTAAAGGGGTCTATCTACAAGGCACATAGATACATACATACATACGTACATACATAAATACATGCATACAATCATACATGCATAAATACATGCATACAATCATACATACATGCATACATACAAGGCATCATAGGCATAGAGTTATAGGGGACGTAGTGCTTGGAATCGGATTTTGGGATAACTGGTGAAACAAATATAGAGGTACTAGAAGTATAGGTAATTAGAAGGATCCTCCCCCCCCCCCAAAAAAAAGTATAGGTAGTTATCAGGGCCTCCTCAGGGCCCCGATATTGGGGCATCTTGGTGCTACTTGGACTTTGGAGCAAAGGTTTAGGGACGGTTTAAGGCTGATGGACTCTAAACCCTAAACCCAATCGGGGCTTCATCGCGCAGAACTGTTGGGTTTAGGGCTTTGGGTTGCCAGGCCTTGGTGTCTTATTGTCTTTGGCACGAGGTTTTCCTCTGGCTGGGCTGTGCGGACGCAGAAGACATAATGATAAGGGTTAAGGGCTTAAGGTTTTGGGGTTTAGGGTTTAGGTTTTATGGAGGATAGAGGGACAGAAAACCACCTTATAGAAACACTGGCCACAGGGAGCCGGGGCTTGCGTTTTAGTGGGCCCCTAGTATTCCCCTACAAGGGACTGGTATTGCAAGGGGAGATTGACCCAAGATCCAATGAGTTAGACAGGGGTCCTACGGGGTCTTTGCCTGAAGGTTTAGCCGTGTTGCTACAATCTTTTTTTAGGCCCGCATACCCCAAACCCGGCCAAACCCTAAAGCCGAAACCCAAACCCTAAACCCGTCATTATCCTCCAAAGTACCACCTTACAGGAACCCTTAATTACAGGGACCCTTACACCCTCATAGTAGCCCTTCATTGGACCCTCTGCTTAGGCGCATTTCAGTGGCTCCTCACTCAGAACTGCTCCAACTGTGGGTGGTCACCTGGCATTTGGTTTAGGGTTTGATAGGGTTTAGTTTAGGGCGTAGAGTTAAGGGTTTGAGGGTATCAGGGTTTAGCGTTGGAGGGGGGGGCGGTTGTGGATTTAGAAATTTAGTATAAGGGCCCTTGGCCCTTAATCGTTACGATAAGGGTTTGGGCTGTTCCCCAAGTTTTTCCGCGTAGTAAAGTGGCAAAGCTCACGCTGTCTGTGACAGTGGTCCACTTGAGCCGAGGAAGGCTTTGGTGAGGCTTCGTGAGTCTTGCGTTCTACGCAGCAAACGACATGTCACATGCAAAACGGCCCATCTGGGCCTAGCGATCACTTTGCTTCGCCCCCGTTCCTTGCATGGCTGGGCTTGGCAGGGCTTAGTTTTCAGGATTCAGGATGTACACGGGCCTGCTGTGAGAACGAAGGTGTGATCGCGTCAGTTAGCTTCACTGAGGTTGAAATCAATACTACTTACGTTTCTATTTCATAAAATATGCATTTACATCTATAACTAAAATCTGAACCCTTATATTCATATAAACCTACAGACTTGTGACTAGCTGTGAGGTTTCAATTACGACTTCTGCAACAACGGGCTGTTTTGGCATGGCTGGTTTCCTGTATCATCCTGAGGCTTAGGGTCTAAGTAATGTAATCTAGTCCCTAAACCCTGAACCCTAATTCGAGCGGTCTTTGGGCCGCTACATAGCACTTCTTCTTCGGACTATGCGGGGCGAAGATTACCAACTACCCATAGGCTCCTAAGTAGCTCCTTTTTATGGCTCATATTTAGAATCCTATAAGGTAATCCCAAAAAGGAACTACTAAAGAGCCTATGATACAAACCCACGTAGTAGGGCTGAGGCTTCTAGTGTTCAAGGACGGCTGTCGGCTGGGAGACTCTTGGTTGGAGTATGCCGCAACCAGATCAGCAATACTGATTCAAACTGAAGAGGCGTGCAAAGTCCAACAAAAGGGGGCGTAACAGTTTAGAATAAGGTTTAGGGGAGTTTATGGGTGTAGTACCGCATGCTTGCCTTTCGGAACCCTAAGGAATAACAACACTGTGCATTTGTACCGACCCCCTTTTTTTTCAGTTTTTCAGGCCAAAACGTCTGCAATCCTGAACCCGAATCTGAAAGCCTTGATTCCGTGGCCCGAAACGCTAGACCCTAAAACCCTCAACCCTTTAAAGAGGCCCTTATCGGAGCCCTAATGGATCGCATCCGCAAGCGCGAAGTGCACCCGGGTGCTCCTGTAGGTACCAGATGCGTACTTCGGCATGTTCGAGTTCTTGGGCTGGAAGACCTTTTGGGACTCTTAGGGTAACTAGGAGTTGGGATTAGGGGACCATTGGGGATCTAGACCCTCTCAATAAGAACCCTTTTAAGAGCCAAAAGTATGGTTAAGAAGGGTCCCCCTGTAAGGGGTCTCCCTGATACTAGCTTAGGAGTAACCCTAAACCCTAAACCCCTAAACCCTAAACCCTTTGGGTTTGGGGTTTTGGGTTTGCGGTCGGTTGGCCAGGAAACCCTGGACTGCTACTAAGTCGTCGGAACCACTACATGCAGGTCCACTGGGTCTGTGGAATGTAACCAAGGATAAAAAAGGGGCCTGAATGTTTAGAATAGGGTTTCGGGGTATATTATACTATAATTCTAATGAGGAACCCCACCAGAAAAAGTAGTATAGGGATTTATTTAGGCTCTAAGCCCTAAACCCTAAACCCTAGATTACGCACATGAAGAACTTGGGGCTTATCGCTTGCGAGAGGAAGATTCAGGTTTCAGGGCAGAATGATCCAGGTGCTCCCTAAGGCTCAAGATAGGCCAAAAGCCTTCTTTAATAGGGTCTTCGGGCGCAAAAGCCTTAAAATATGAGTCCTTAGAGCCTTAGGGCGCTTACCTTCAGCTTCGCAAATCTCATGAGCAGGGTTCCTTTCAGGTTTAGGGTTTAGGGTCCTTTCAAGGGTTTAGGGTGCCTTTGGGGTTTGGGGTTTAGGGTTCAGGGTTCGTTGAAGGGTTTAGGGTTCCTTTAGGGTTTAGGGTTTAGGGTTCGTTGAAAGGTTTAGGGTTCCTTTGGGGTTTAGGGTTTAGGGTTCCTTTGAAGGGTTTAGGGTTCCTTGAAAGGTTTAGGGTTCCTTTGGGGGGTTTTCCATTCCTTGAAGGGTTCAGGGTTCCTTGAGGGGTTTAGGCTTCCTTCCTTCGGGGTTTTGGGGTTCGGATCTTCGGGAGTCGGCTTGGGATTCGGGGCGTTGAGGCTTCGGGCTCGGAGTTTGGGGGTTTAGGGTCAGGGGCTTAGGGGTTTTAGGGGTTTAGGGGCTTAGGGGCTCAGGGTTTAGGGGCTTTGGGTTTAGGGGTTTGCGGGTTTAGGAGTTTACAGTGTACGGGGTTAGGGTTCAGGGGTTTAGGGTTTAGAGCTTTAGGGCCTTTAGGGTTTAGGACATCTGGGCTGTGCGGCTTTGGGGTTACTGCTGCTACTACTACCACGACGACTACGAGGGCGACTAGCCACTACGACCCTTAGCATCAAAATCGCCCAAAAGCCTTCTATAATAGGGTCTTTGGGCCAAAAAACCCCCCAAATATGAAAATAGCCCAAAGGCTTTATACAATAGGGTCTTGGGCCCAGAAGCCGGAAACTCCGAGTCCGTTGAAGGTAAGGGCTAGCTTGAAGCCGACGTCCTCAAACATTGATCCGAGAGCCGATAGGCCCTCGATCCCAAATCGGTTTAGGGTTTAGGGTCTTCATCCCCAACCACGGGAGCCCTGCCTTGATATAGTCAATATCGAAGTACGCCTCCCAGGAACAGCGCAGCTTTGGACTTGAGGGGTTTGGTCGCTTAGTTAGTTAGCCGAACAGTTTAACTTTTGAATTCATGCATTAGTTAGATAGTTGCTGAGTGAGTGCGTGTCAGCCAGCCAGCCAGCCAGCCAGCCAGCCAGCCAGTCAGTCAGTCAGTCAGTCAGGAAGGCCATTGATTTGGTTAAGTATTTCGTCGGCGTGTTCGTACTTAGTGACCTACTTAGTCGATCAGCAAGTCAGGTTAGGATAGGTTTGGTCAGGCTAGCGAGATAGCTAGCTAGCTAGCTAGTTAGCTAGTTGACGAGTTAGCGAGTGAACTAGCTAGCTAGCTAGTTCGTTTCTAGCTAGTAAGTTAGTTAGTTAGCTAGGTAGCTAGGTAGCTAGCTAGCGAGCTATAGTTCAACGTTGATATAACTTGCTGACTCTAAACCCTAAGCCCTTAAATGCGAAGCTACCAAGACACACAACTTGCGCAGCCGAATCTCCTAAACCTTAAATCTTGAAGCCCAAGCACTCTTACTGCTACGTAGCACATGGAGCCTTCGTCTTCAGGTTCTCTTCCGCCGACGGGTTGCTCATGTAGATTGTGCAACAGTCCTTCTGATCCAAGCATTCCGAAAAGAACGAAGCCATGAACGTCTGAACCCAGGGTTCGGGTTTAGGGCTTCGGGATTCCACACTTGGGCTCTTGGGCTTTATAGCGTACTGCATCTGACCCAGAAGCCTCGCATCAGAACCTACCGAACAATATCACACTCCTAGATCCTAAGCACCCTACACGAACAAAATATTCACAACAATACAACAAATGCTATCAAAGGGATCTCTGTGCCGAACAGGCCTGGGGAAGTCTATGATGCCCTAAGAACTCTGAACGCCAAGCCGTGAAGACTCAAGGGTGTGATTCACGGCTTAGGTTTAGGGTTTCGGGTTCATGGGGCAAGGATCCCTGTAAGGGGCTCCTGCGACATGTTCCTTTAAGGGCAAGGGACCCTAAACCCTCAACCCCTGCGAAGAAATGTTCCTTTAAGGGCAAGGAACCCTAAACCCTAAACCCCTGCAAAGTAATGTTCCTTTTAAGGGCAAGGAACCCTAAACCCGAAACGGACGAAGTTCACAGGCAGGATCAAGCCGGAACGCAGAGACCGCCCTCGGGACATGCAGAGCCTTCGTGGGCTAAGGGTTTGTAGGGTCAATCTAGGGGGCCCTTATATTTAGAAATATAGGCTGTTAAGGGATAGTATGCAATAACTATAATAAGGAGCCCTCAACAATAGTATCGGTAATTATGTATTTAGGCCTCTATATTAAGGGTATAAGTTCAGGTCTACGGTGTTTGGGGTTTGGGGTTTGGGGTGAAGCATCCCTTGATTAAGGATCCCGTAAAAAAGACAATCTTCGACAGCGTAGCGTTTAGGGTTTACGGTTTAGGGGCGTAGGGTTCTTGACAAAGGATCCTGCAAAAAGACAATCTGCGACAGTTTAGCCTGCACGCATCTGTTGCGCTGATCGACCATGACCCCACAATGACTCGGTACAACCCTTAAACGATAGGATAGGATGTTGGACATGTACAATCAGCGTTAGTCTTAGACTAAGACAGGTCAGGTGAAAGGCTCTCTTCAGTCTGAAATGAAGAGCCAACGAAGAACAAGAAGGAAGCATCCCAGTCTGCAGTCTGATACATGCTGAAAAACTCCCCGTCCACAAACCCTAGACCCCTAAACCCAAACCCAAAAACCTAAGACCTAGACCCCGAAACCCCTAAGCCCTAAAACCTAGTCCCCGAAACCCCTAGAGCCGTCACTGGGTATATTCAAACAACTTGTCAACCAACACTCTGTCAAAAACCGCTGCCCTGAACCCTAAACCGCCGTGAATCCCGTCGGTCCGTTGCGGGCTCGGTGACGTGCGCGGGGATGCAATAGTTGGGCACGAAGCCTTCCCATGGGGGCAGCATTGGGTTTAGGGTTTAGGGTAAGGGCAGCATTGGGCTTAGGGTTTGGGGTTTAAGGCTGATTTAATGACAGGCCTTTGGTACATGGAACCGTGTTCTGGCGTTTCATATGCCATGGTTACGGACTACGGGATACTACTGTTGATGATCTATGTATATATATATATAATAAAAACCCTGCATTACCTTAAGGACGCTAAACTATGAGAATTAAGGCATATTCCTTAGTATAGGGTAATGCAGGATGTATATCATCAACCGTATGGCTGTTTATTTCCACCTCAATATTCACCATATCCCGGGGTTAGGATTATCGTTTGCGCATGAGGGTTTGGGGAATAAAGTTCTGGGCAGGGCCACGACCTTTCCAGAGCCTCTGCCGGTGCTGCCAACAACAATTCATGCTAGCTGCTTGCTCTGCTGAAATCGGGGGTTGGGCCCTCTGAGGCCTTCGTGCCGTTGCCATGTCCAGGAGTAGTGCTCTAAACCCTAAACCCTTGATCCGGTGACCCTTCTGAACCCTCAAAGAAGCTCTATAAACCAGGTATGGTTGACCGTTCGTAACCCCAAGAACCTTCTCCGGGACCCGGACAGCTAGGAAATCGCAGTGCTATCTATTCCTTAGGGGTTCCTCATGACAACCAGACTCATTATCAACCCCCAAACCTGTTCAACTTGTTCAGAAACCTAGACCCTGCGCCAAAGGGTTGAGGAGGTGTTTCTCTAAGATCCCTGACAAAAGGCATGTCGGCATTCGGCATTCCCCTGCAGGTTCTTTACCGTCGTTGTACCGTAAACCGAGACGGGAAGCCCGCAAGACAAACCACGCACACTCCAAATCAAGGGCTTAGCGAGGGTTGAGGGTTTAGGGTTTAGGGTTTAGGATTTAGGGGTTTAGGGTGTAAGTTTGTTGCAGTCTTTCGGGTTTGGGCCTTCAGTTAGGCCGTAGACGCTAAATCCGACCAAGCAATACAGGCCCAAGCCTCAAGATACTTGGAGCTTCGTTGGGTTTTCCTGCTTAGCCCATCACTAAGGCTCCTTGTTTAGGGTGTTGGATTTCGGGTTTTTTGGTTTAGGCTCCTTGTGCCCAATGTAGTATATATGTATATACTTTTTGTCCTGAAAGGGGTTCTTATAGAGGTACTTTGAGGCCAAAACAATATACGATTTGGGTACCCTAAACCCGAAACCCCGAACCCTAAATCCTGAACCCTACACCCCTAGTCATGGAGCCTTAGGGTAGCTTGGCTCAAACCCTAAACCCGAAACCCTCAACCCCCTAAACCCTAAACCGGGGTAGTGGGTTGGAAGGCCGGCCTGTCTGCTTGCATTCCTCGCAATCCCACCACCTGGGCTTAGGGCTTTCAGGGTATAGGGTTTAGGGTTGCGGGCTTATTGGAGCTTTGGACCGATAACGTAATTAGCTTTGACGCCGAAGGCAGAACAAATCTAAACCCTTTACCTCTGGACCATGTAACCCTAAGGCTCAAAATAGACCAAAGGACTCATATAGTATGGTCTTTGGGCCCAAAAGCCTTATAATAAGAGTCCTTGGAGCCTTAGGGTAACACGGAGCGTCAACCCGACAGACATCTTCAGGCCGAGGCCTGAACCCACGCCCCCCTTAAAGCTTGAACGGCAAACTCTGAGCGCAAAATCCTAAACCCTCAACCCTCCCTAGACCCTAAGTAGCCCTAGACCCTAGGCCCTAAACCCTAGACCCTAAACCCTAGGCCATAAACCCCAGACCCTAAGTAGCCCTAGACCCTAGACCCTAAACCCTGGACCCTGTAAAGGAGGTTCACAACCGGAAGCTTCATCTCCCTGGTCCCTTCGGGTTTAGGGTTGGGGGGTTCAGGGCTCAGCAGAATCAGAAAGTTTCAGGGCGTACGTAGGCTTAGTGCTTAGGGTTTAGGGATTAGGGTTCAGGGTATGATAACAAAAAGAGTTCTTTAAAGCTTGAATCTGGAAAGCCCTTAGACACCAAGCCATGCCATTGGTCCAGAGACAAACGTTGACTAAGCTCCTCACGCATTTCCGGCCCAGTCTCCACACAAAGCAATATTCCTGGGCTCGGGAATGCCCCCACTGCAAAGCACTACGTTAAAAGACGTTCTGTGGGCTCACGGTTTAGACGCTTAAGGTTTAGTTTTGCATCCGCTGCCACTGAGACCAAGCTCTGCATTCCAGAGACCTTGAACCATGTTGCTACTTTCAATTCCCTAGAGCAGCCAAGGAAAAAACCCTAAGCCCTAAACATCCAACAAGCCTGAATCGTAAATGCCAAATCCACCAAGGCCTAGACCCGTAAACCCCAAGCCCTTTCGAAGCCAACTCCTTGATTACCAACTCATAGACAAAACAAGCCAAGTCTCGACAGCAATAGTTCTTAAGACTCATAACCCCCTAGCTCAAAATCTAGTTCTTAAGACTCATAACCCCCTAGCTCAAAATCCTAGAAGGAACAGAACAGAAGTCGATTTCCAAGATTCAAGACGATCTCCTGTGGTCTCGCCACATTGACCTCAATTGCGTTCGGCATGGTTCAAAGTGTTTCAGGGTTTCGGGGTTGGCGAGTTCCGGGGCTTAAGGCTATGGGGGGTTTTGTCGGGTCCTGGACAGTCTGACCCCTCCTTTGGACCACGAAGCGAGATTCCCGCAAGCAACACCCCGCTACACAGCGGCAACATGCTGGGTGCCCGGCACAGCCGGAGGGATCAAAGGGCATGTAGGCGAATCGCCATCGACCGGGCCACGAGTTCCTTGCTGGGGGCCACGAGGAGCGGACGCGGGGTTTGCTTGCTCTCTACTTTCATGTTGTACACTTAAACGGCCGGGGGACTTAGTAAGTAGGGCTAGCTTACTCATGCCGCAAGCTAAGGCGCTTGTAACATTTTACAGGTTATAACAAAATCAAGTAAGTCCCCTGATGCGTGATGTAGCGCAGGTGGAGAGGTATTCAGTATACAGATGGTATAGGTACGTGTAAATCTAAGTGCAATGTATGTCTGCGTGTGCAGTGGCCACAGTGTTAGGCATAGAGTCCAATGCTTAGAAGTTTACTGTACTGAATATTGCAGAGGAGATCCCTTGCGGGGGTGCTTGTTCTGGCGGACTCCAACTGGAAGTAAGTAGTGTCCTCACAGCCTTGAAAGGGACCGGAAAAAGGAGAACAACAATCAGAGAATCCCTCCAAATCGCCTGAAGGACCTAAACTGTTGAGTTTAGGCTTTCTTACTGGAAAGGCAGCCTGCCAAGTGGGGTAGGAAAAAAAACACGTTTCAGGGTTTCGGGTTTGTGGTTCAGGGTTTAGGGTTGAGGGGTGCAGGGTGTAGGGTTTAGGGGGCCTAGATCCTAAGCTCCTTACTACACAGCAAAGCGCCCAAAGCCCTACGAGACAGATTGACCCGAAGCTAGCCCTGAGGGCACAAAGCAAAAGTAATCAGGTACGGGGATTTAGCATATCATACTATTAAATATTATATCATACTTGTCATTTTTAGTACATGGCCATTTGGTATCTGGACCCTTAGGTGAAAACCCTACAGACTAATCGGCAAAGGGACCCCCCCGGCCGTGTGCTATAAATGCCTTAAAAGTAGGAACCTGAACCCTCTAAGCCACATTGTTCTTTTTTGTAGATCCCTTTAAGGACTCCCCTAAACCCTTAAACCTTCTCCTAGTAGGAACCCTAGAAACCCTAAAACCTAAATCCCAAACCCTCTCCTAGCACACGACCCCTATAGGCCTCATAGGCCCTAAACCCTAAACTTTAGGCCCTAAACCCTAAACCCTACAAGCCCTAAGCCCTAAACCGTCGAAACCCTTTAAGCCCTAAGCCCTAAACCCAAAACCCTTATAAGCCCTAAACCCTAGACCCGCAACCCTAAACCCCAAACCCGAAACCCTATAAACCCTAAACCCGAAACCCTAAACCCTATAAGCCCTAAACCCTAAACCCGCAACCCTAAACCCTATAAGCCCTAAACCCCGAAACCCTATAAGCCCTAAAACCCTAAACCGATATAAGCCCAGCTATTCTTTCCATCGGAGTGCGGCTCGGGCTTGTCGTTCTTCAGATCCTCCGGGATCTCGGCCTGAGGAGGTCGATCTGGTGAAGAGCGTTTAGGGAATTACCGGTTCCCTGTTGGTTTAGGGTTTAGGGGTTTAGGGTTTAGGGGTTAGGGGTTTAGGGATTACTGGTTCCCTGTTGGTTTAGGGTTTAGAGGTTTAGGGGTTTGGGGGTTTAGGGTTTAGGGGTTTAGGGGTTTAGGGGTTGAGGGTTAAGGGGTTTAGGGTTTAGGGATTACTGATTCCCTGTTTGGGGCCATATTGAGAACGATCATTTTCAATCCTTACCTGGACCCCCAAAGTATGTAGAATAATAGCCTTTTAGAGGTTTCGGGCCATTGCTTTGCCTACTTTGGCGGTGGTTTAGGTATTAGGGTTTTATAATATAAAAAAATGTAAAATTGTATCCAACTAGGACCCAGATTCGGGCTTTGGGGTGCTGAGGCGACTTGGGGTTTGGTTGGGGGCTTAGGGGGTGTAGGGGGTTTCGGCAATTTCGGGTGTAGGGGGGCTCTTTGGGGTTTAGGCGGTTTAGGATATTTGGGGCTTAGGGGGTTTGGGGTTCAGGCGGTTTAGGGTTTAAGGGGGTCCCGGGTTTAGGGTTTAGGCATTGTTTTGGTCTTTGGGGTGGTTAGGGCCGCGTGGGGCGAAAAAGGTGCTCCGCTTTAAGGCACAGGGATTTTCTTGCTACGGGCTGAAGGGTGTATCAAGGCTAAACCCTAAACCCTAAACTGTTGAGGGCTTAGGGTTTAGGGTGGTAAGGGTCTAGGAGGCTTGCAGGGCTTCACGGCCCGAGGGCTCTTGGGGTTTATGGCGCCTAGGGCTTCAGGGCTTCTTTAGGGCTTGCGGGAGGGGCTTTAGGGTGTTCGGGCAAGGCGTTCGATGATCTTAAGTCGAGGAGATTATGGGTTCAGAGGTTTGAGTTTGAAGCAGTTGGGGTTTGAGCCTGGGGGTTTAGAGCTAAGGGCTTAGGGCTTCGGATTTCGGGTTTAGGGGTTTGGGTTTATAGGGTTTCGGGTTTAGGGTTCCGGGGTGCAGATCTTTAAGCAGTTTGGAAAATTGAGGCCTAGACTAAGACTCAGGGCTACTTAATGTCATGGCCTTCTTCCGTAACTGGATCCCAGAGCCCCAAAGCGAAGAACCCTTAGGCTCTGCCCTCAGGTTGCACGGATGTAGAAAAAGTGGAAGGGTCCCACATTTCGAGGGTTGAGCTAACCCTTAGGCTCTAAGGACTCATATATTGAGGCTGTTGGGCCCAAAGACCATACTATATAAGGCTTTTCGGCTATTTTGAGCCTTACGGTAAGGGTTTAAGGGCTGTCCAGTAGCCTCAGACGCAGACTTGTGGTTAGGTTTGGAATTTAGGGTTTAGGGTTTAGGTTACCAGCGGGAGGAAAATGAATCGTATCTGGCGTATGGCTCATGTCTCGAAAGTAAGGCTCAACGTCATCGAAGCCACTGCCATCGGAATTCTTGCCAGCCCAAAAAAAACATCATCTGATTCACGGTGCTTGCGCATGTGCATGCAAATCTCTGCGCGCGCTTCAGGCAGGGGGTTGCGTTTAATGTTTAGGGTTGGGGGGATGTCGGTGTTGGAACTTGGAAAGGTTAAACATATAGGGCTTTAATATATTTAGAATAGGGTTCTGGGGTAAGTTCATCTCTACTTTGGGTATAGTACAGAATACTGCTAAAGGGGCTATGCAGGGATACTATTCAATCCCTAAGCCTCATGTCCGAACTCCTAAACCAAATCACTGATTCATTCCAACACTCGAGGCATGGCACCTGCGGGATGTGGTACACGATGATGCCACTGGCATCCCACAGCACAGCAAGCACGCCCGGATTCTTGCTATACCTTCGTCTCTATCTGAGTGTTTCTAAGCGGTGGGCATGTGTTGGGTTCTACAATACCTTTGAGACCTACATACCTCCCAACTTTGCAAAGCTAAAGCTGTAAGGCCACTGCACTGCAGCTTACGGAAGACCCGTGATGAACAAACCCTAAACCCTAAAACCCTAAGCCCTAAACTTCCCTAAACCCCTGCCGTTTTCGGGCAGTGCCTTTGGAAGTTCCCGAATTAGGCACCGCCCGAAAGGACAGGGGTCTACGTAGGGCTTAGGGTTGAGGGTTTAGGCTTGGGGGTTAAGGGTTTAGGGTAACCCCTAAACCCTAAACCCTAACAAGCAGTCCTCAAATTCACTTGACACAAGGGCTTCGAGACCGAAGGCAGACGTGCTGAAGTCCTTGAGCCCTGCACCTCCAAACCCTAAACCCTTATAAACCCTAAACCCTTTGAGCAACAGACACAAGACACAGAAGCTGCACCCTGAAACCGTAGACCCTTTCAGCTTGCAAAGGGTTTAGGGTTTAGGTTTTAGGGTGCAAGCCCCCAAAACTTCTAGAAGGGCCTGAATATTTGGACTAGCAGGTTGTCGAAGCTTGCGCAATTCGTATTTATCTTTTTTATTTTTTTACTCGGGAACCCAAATGTCACAATCCAGACCGCTACAAAGCCCAAAAAACAAACCAAGTACACCATAAGGAAAGTATGTTTTACCAATTTGCAGAACCCACAAAGCCCTCAAAAACATGTGCACTACGAGGGAACACTGCCCAAAACAAGCATTCAGAATGTCTCGTTCTTCGTAGGAGTTCGCGGTTCAAGGTCTTGGGCTAGAGGTCTGCAGTGTCTAGGGTCACTTTAGGGTTTAGGGTTTAGGGGTTTAGGGCTTAGGGTTGAGGGCTTAGGGGTGTAGGGTCTAGGGTGACCAGTCGGGCTTTCGGGCGGGTTTCGTTTAGGATCTGATTCTCGAAGGAAACCATGCCTGATGGCCCTGATAAGCAGTAGTGGGCAAGATCGCACGGGTTTGGGGGTTCCTTTTCTAGTTGTTAAAGGGCTCCTTGTAAAGGGTTCTACAGTGGTTCTGCAGAGTTCCAGAGACTCCAACATCACTGCAAGTCGCTGCTAGACTCAATCACCACACCTGACTTTTTGAAAAGGAGTCGTCTGTTGTAGGAAATTGGTATTAGTAGACTGTGACTTGCGGTGCAAGGGTCACAGGCGTTTGGGACTGATCCTTCAGGACTGCTTTTTTGTCGCGTGAGCGTGCGCTGTGATATCATCGGCTCGGCTTCACTTCAACAGCATGGCATGAAAGGAGTCAATGCAAAGATGTGGCCCCCCGATCTCAAAGGGTGTAGAATGTAGGGTTAGGGTTTAGTCATTTAAGGCTTCGTGCTACTATGCCGGACTGTGTACCTTGAAACCTTAGCCTACTGTATTACTCGCAACTTGCACTAGGCCACACTTGCACTCAGCCAAGCCAAAGGGGGCTGAGCCGTAGTTCAGACATCCTCAGGAGAGAAGGTGCATTATCAGCGCAGCTCCCCGCATCACCGCCATTCAGCGTCTCAGGTGTGTTGGGGAATTGGGACAATGGTTCAAAGTCACGCGATCAACGGTGCCACGATTCCTGCAAAGGCAGGGGCAACATGATTAGCTATTTCGTGTCAGCACCTTGGATATAGGTCCCAGGGTCACCTTGTGATTCCAGATACATAATATGTATGTAGAGGGGTCGTTGGCCCGCGGTACTGCGTCAATAAAACCGAAAAACTACAGGTCAGGACTGGTGAACAGAACTTTCACACATCCACCCCGCTTAGTCGGGTAGCTTCAAGCTGAGTGCCCCGAGTTGAGAGGCTTGCTGCTTCTTCCTGCTTCCTGCCCTTTCCTGTCTAGTCTGAAAGACTTGGCGACACGTTGCCCCTAAACCCTAAAATGCCCTAAAATCCCGAAAACCCGTAACCCCTAAACGGACAGCCATGGCGTGCGCTTTGGAGCTGCGGCGACGTGTGCGAAGGCACGTGTTTTTGCCCCTCGCTCTGAACGACAAGGCGAGCCCGAGAGTGCGCAATCCTCTAGGGCTTAGGGTTTAGGGTTTTGGGGTCTAGGGTTTAGGGTTTAGGGGTGTAGGGTTTAGGGTTCAGGGGATTAGGGTTTAGGGCTTAGGGTTTAGGGGTTTAGGGTTTAGGTTTTTGCAGGTTTAGGGTCTCTGATAGGGGCCTTAATGATTAAAGAATAGGGTGTTGGGGGTATCTTACGATAATGAAAGAAGGAGTGTAAGGGCATACGATTCAGCATTGTTCCGACCATCACTCGAGCTACAAGAGGTGAGATCTCAGGCTGCTTGACCTGCGGGCGCTGGAGCATCTGTTGCAGGAGCTGCCTGGCGAAACCACAGAGCTCAGAGTCGGTTGAGGGCTTAGGGTTTAGGATTTAAAGACTTAGGGTTTAGGGTTTTAGGGTTTAGGATTTAGGGCCTAAAGGCTTAGGGTTTAGGGTTTTTAGGGTTTAGGGTCTAGGATTTAGGGTTTCAGCGTTGCGGGCAGTTTACAGTAGTGTTTAGGATCTTTTCGGGTTTACGGTGTAGTGCTGAGGCTCTGGGCTGTAGGGCTTAGGGTGGGGGCGGTGTAGGGTATGTGGAACTTCGTTTGGGGCCTGGGATGGCTCAGGATTCACCTGCAAAGGCAGCTAAGCGCTCTTGGAAACGATGATGATGAGGATGATGATCCTGCTTGATGATGCTGGTGCTGGTGGTGATGATGGTGATGATGGTGATGATGATGATGATGTTGATGATGATGATGATGATGATGGCGATGACGTTGATGATGATGACGATGATGATGATAATCACTATTATTATGGTGATGATGCTGATGATGATGATGATGATGATGAGCACCTGACTTGCTGTTCATAGGACTCTCGCCAGGCCACCTCCCTTCACTCTTGGGCCCTGAGGAATGATCCGAAAAATCCAAACCTCCAATCTGAAACCTAAACCCCAAACCCCAAACCGCAAACCTGCCGCAGATCCTAAACCCTACATCTTATCCCCTGAACTCAACCGCAAATCGATGAAACGCGTCATAAAATTCCCCCTTCGGGGGAGCCTTGGCTTTCGCTTTTACCTTGGCCTTCGGAACGGCAGCCGCCTGGGCTAGGGTTGAGGGCTGAGGGTTTAGGGTGTAGGGTTTAGAGTTTTGGGTTTAGGGTTTAAGGTTTAGGGCTTCAAGGGCTGCATGGGCTTAGAGCCTGCAGAAACGGCAGTGATTCTAGCCGGTCTAGGGTTTGGGGCTGAGGATTTAAGGATTCGGCTGCCTATAGTATGGATGCCGAGAACACCGCCTGCATCCTCGAACAGATTTACAGGGCTTTCGCGCTGCTATGGGTTTCCAGATGATGTTCTGGTTCGGGTTGTGTTCTTCTCAGAAATATACGAGATCCAGGGAACAATGAACTGTTATCGTTATGTTATGTTGATTCTAGTGATTCCTGTTCTGATGTGGTATAATCTGGCTGACTGTGTGACGGCGGTGGGCGATGAGGATGCAGCAGTGCTCGCATAGGCAAGCTAGGTAAATGGTCGTTGTTGCCACTGTTACCCATTGTGGCTATAACTGTCTTTTGCGGCTGCTACTGCTACTCCGTGTTTTCTTGTTGTTGCTCTTAATGATTGATGGTGACGTCATAGTGATAGTGGTGGCGGCAGCTTTCAGTTGTCATCCGGGCTGTAAAACAATCAACACCGGTTGAGGATGCATAGTTTCAGCATCTTGTGCTCTGCTATAGGGGATGGAATGATGAGTATATTAGAATGGTCACTTCTAGGTCTTATATGCCGACATATGCATACTGTAACCTACCCCCCCCCCCCCCAACCCGAAACCTACTGTAACGACTGAGACTATCGAGGCTCCTATACTAACCCAATAGAGCCCTTATATAGCCCTGTTCTGATTATTGAGTCGCAACCGTTTAAGCCTGAAGCTGCACCCTAAACAACGGTAATGGCGGAAAACACAGGGATTTTGGGCACAGGACTCTTGAAGCAACTAGGCTCGTAAATCTCAGACTTGAGGAATTCAGGGGTTGGCGGGTTAGTTTAGGGAAGCCTGAGAAGAGTTTTCGGACGCTGCATCAAAAATGATCATGTTTGCAGCAAAGAAGCTTCAGGGGGTGGCGCGTCCTCCTCCTTTTTGCCGCCCCTGGCTGTCGGACAGCATCCGACTGGGGGGCTGAGGATAGGTTTAGGGTTTAGGGTTGATAGTAATAAGGTAGACCCTAAGCGTTCAAACCCGCAGGCCCTGAACCAATCACTAAACTCACGATCCTAAACCCTACACCGCACACTTGCAACATGCTCTTTGAAAGACCCAGTGAGTTGTTGGGGGGTGGACGCTGAACTCTAAACCCTGAAACCTAAACCCTAAACCCTAAACATGATGGCTGAAGAGAGTGTTGACGTTCGGAGCTCCGGGCTCTTAAGGGCCGGACATAGGTGCATTCAAATGTCCTAGGCCCCCTTGAGCCGAGGCTTAGAAAGCATGCTTTGGCCGAAAATGAAGTTGGGGGAGATGCTCTTCCTGAAACCCTACACCGATGCGTCAGCCCTAGACTACGCAGAGGGGCTTCGGACACGGGACTTTGGTTCGTGGGGTTTGGATGTCAGACTTACCACAAAGCTCAAGGTTTCAGGCTTCGGGAATTCTGGTGCATGATTCACGGTTAGGAAGGTTCTGTGCTCCCAGAAGCACATAAGCATGAAATTAACTTCCGGACCAATGCACTTGAGCCTACCATGAAGCCTAAACCCTATACCTTTGTAGTCTCCATGGTAGCTCCTTTTTTGGGTTCGACCAACTTTCAGTAGGCGGTGCTAGAAGGTAAGCCAAAGAACTGAACTTCACTGGAGACTCTTACCCCTAAACCCTAGGTAAACCTCCAAACCGCGCTTAGGGTTTAGGGTTTAGGGTTTGCGCGCCTGACCCTTAATCTCCAAGACATGTCCAATACTTTGGTTACCTAACCCTTAGCATCAAATTAGCCCAGGAAGCCTTATATAATATCGTCTTTGGGCCCAGCAGCCTTAAAATATGAGTCCTTTGAGGGTAAGGGTAAAGGCGTTTAGGGTTTGGGGGTTTAGGGTTTGGGAGTTTTGGGCTTCTGCTTTTGGCAGCCGTAGACACCCAACAAGAGGGGTGCTTTGGGAATTCGATACAACCCCTTTGTAAAGGAAACTAGTTTAGGGTATATAGGGCTTCTATAAGGTATATAGACCTTCTATAAGGCTGCTATAACGGTAACTACCCACCTGAAAAATGTCCTAGACGTTTACCCAGCAAACTAGCCTGCACCCTAGAAACAGTGACTTCAAAGCGCCAAGGTCACGTAATGCGCTGCGCAAGGTAACTCGGCAGGTAGGATATTCCAACGCCCGCAGACACCTTGATTGGTTCTCGGCCGTCAAACCTTTTGGCCCTGAACCTAAACCGGTGCATAACCGGCAGGACCCCTGAGGCTCAAAATAGCCCAAAAGCCTTATACAGCATGGTCTTTGGGCCCAAAAGCCGTAAACTATGAGTCCTTCGAGCCTCAGGGGACCCAATTTCGGCCTTTCAGTTGTCGGACCTTCGCACGGAACCCTTTGAATCCTGCTCTCGAACCTCCGCAGAAGTCTAAACCCTTGAACTATAGAACGCTCAAACCCCGGGCCTAGTCCATATCTGAAGGGGCCTTCATAATTTGAATAGGGTTTTGGGGTGTTGACATACGATAGTTGTAATAAGGAGACCCCCCAACAAAAGTCGTAGAGGTAATTTACTTAGTAAGGTCCTAAACCCTACACCCTGAACCCTATCTTATCTGAAGGGGCATGGGTTCAGGACATCGGGCCCCGTCGGCTCCCGAACTCCAAGCAACTTCGGCTTCCAAGCTTCAATAGTCGAAGTAGATGGTGAGGGTACCCCTAACCCCTAAGCCCTAAACCCTACTAAAATATCTAAGACCCCAACCCCCCTAGAGGCCCTAAACACCCCTAAACCAGCCCTCAAGCTTTCGCAGACCTAAAGCGTTGAATTCAAACCTCTTGGACAGCGAAACTCCCTAAACCTGAACCTTGCAACTCCAAAATCCTACAACTCCAAAGCCCTGAATCCAAAACCCCAAGCGGCTGCAGACTCCTGTATGCTACGAAGACCATGGCTTTGAGGGCACATCTTATCAGGTTATCATCATACCGATGGGATGGTGACAAGAAGATGTCCTTGTCAGGCAACCTCAACCCTAGAGGCCTCCAGACAGAAGAACCCTGAAACTACTTCTAGCACTAGAATTCCAAATTAGAATTAGGGTTTAGGGTTTAGGGTTTTTTTTTTTAGGTGTCTCGGCTCGAGTTCCCGTTTCTGCCCTTTTCTCCCCTGGAGTGTAGGGTGGTAGGAACATTCCAGACCCCAGCTTGCTTGCAAGCGCGGCATTTGGCTCTTCGGTAGAGCCTTGCTTCTCCCGCTGCTTTTCGATAAGCCGGGAGCCTCCTCGAACTGGTGTTCGGGCTCGGCCTTCTACCCTGGGTGGTTTTGGGTCTTTGGCACTGACGTGCCCTACATTCATTATTCCATCGGCTGCCTCCCGTCACTGCTTTTCAATAAGCTGACGGCCAACAGCTCCTTTGGGCACCACAGGTGCATGGTATCCAGGAAGGTCTGGGCCCCCTGGACGCTCCTTTTATTTCTGGGACTCTGGCTATTGTGGCTTGGTTCCAGCGACGGGCAAGCGTCCCCGGTCGCCACCTTGGCACCGGCGGCGGAGGAAAGCCCGTGCAAAAGCTCGTCTTCTTTGCCATCGCGGTGCCCCTACACCTCAAGCCTTGCAACTTCTCCGCCTTCACCACGGATCAATGGCACCAAAAGGCCGGGAGACCTCTCAAAAGGGCAGAGGCAAGCAGAGCAACCCGGACGAGGCGACAAAAGATGTGCTCAATTTTGGTTATCCTCAGCCCGTGGTCTCCGCTTTGCAAGCGATTGCTACGAGGTCGACAGCCGGACTTTTCCGCGACCCCGTCGCTGTCGCGGCAGACCAATCTGTTCAGCAGCTTGCGCAAACGCAGGCGAACACCCTGGACAAGCTTGGGAAGCGTATAAATGGCAATCTGCGGGCCAAGCGCAGTTTGCAAGAGGCGGCTACTGCTTGGCTGGGAAAGATTGGCCAGCATCTCGCTGCCCTCACCTCCAGGCTGGGCACGGTTGCTGCACGACTCGATCAAGATCAGACCGAAGCCATGGCGGCCCTTCAGCAAGCTTCGGTCAATCTGGAAGCCAGCGCACAGGAGCAAGTGGACAAAGCCCTGGGCGGAATGGGTCCTATTTGGAATCCAGCCCAAGAAGCGGAAGTGCTGCGGCTAGCAGCATGTATGAGAGCCTTCAGTGCTGTCGGCGGCGGCGAGGCTACAGTCCCAGGAGCGCCCTTTGCAGGAGAAGGTGGTGGCCCTGGTGCGAGCAGCTTCACAGTTCCAGGCCCTGCTCTGAATCGACCGACCTTGGGGGAGGCGGATGGTGCAGCCCTCTCCACTCCAGCCAGGTCCTCTGCCTCCGGCGAGGCCATGGATGTTTCCAGTTCGGATCCTTCAGCGAAGCGCAGGTGGAACCAAAGGGGCAACAGACATCCACGTCCTTCAAAAAGTCCTCGCCGCGAGCTGGACTTGTCAGCCGAGCCCTGGCCCAGGGTAGCTACAGGGCTCACACCGGACAGGCCACAACGGCCCCGACAGTCTACGGACGAGGAAGAACTCATACCGGCGGTGGCGACCCCTCCGTTTACCTGGGCTTCTGCTTGGTATCACATTTCCAGACAGTGTTGGGAGCTTGGCGCGGAGTATGTTGGCCATGTCGTCACCTCAGATCAGCAGGAACAGATGCTTCCGTTGCTTCATCTTACTGCAGATCCGGAACAGGTGGTTACAGAAGGCGAGAGGCTCTGGGGATCTTTGCAGCAGTCCCTTCAGCAGCTCGAGTCGGACGCAGATACGGGGCGCTTCGTCGAACAGCTCGCCCTGTGGCTGGGCACCGTGGAGAGAGACCCTTGGCCCTTCCCTCTTTGCGGCAAGGATTACTTACTCTGGCCCACGCAGTCTCCGGCCATATTTACAGTGTAGACGGGTTTGGACCATCCACCGCACAGGAATGGCTTTTTCCTTCGGAGCTCCTGGCGCAAGAGATTCCTTTGGTTGGCAAGAGCAACTTGGGACTCGATGGCCTTGAGGGTCCTTGTGACGATGCCGTGCCCGATGCGCGGAGTGCCCGAGGAGCCCGACCTGTGACGGAGTCCTGCGGAAGAGTCGGCACATTGAGACATGCGAGGTGCTTCAGGCTTCGTCGTCCTGGATCGGTGCCAGCGTCAGTGAACGCTCATGAGGGTGCTGTCTGGTACCTTCATGATTCACTGTGGTGGCCCTTTCTGAGCCTAGTCTCCGCTGCTCTGTACAGGATTTTCCGCTTGTGTACAGTCCTTGCTCGGGAGGCCTCAGGCCCTGGGTGCGCTGCTGATCTTTTCGCTTCGTGTCCTGGCTGCCGGACTTTGGTTGTGTGCATGTGCCCACCGCCAGTTCCACCTCGTCTGTGGCCTTGCGTGCATTTGCGAGTTCTGGGGGTTCCTCCTTGCCCGGGTCTCCCAGAGGGGCAGCCTCTCTTGCCGGATAACATTTTCCGGTCTCCGGATTCACCAGCTCTGTTCTAAGGTGTTTCGCCCCGGCTTGCACTCCCTCCACAGCTATATGAGGCCAAGGTCTATCACTGCTCGCAACACCCCTCGTTGTGCCCACTGCCGACCTGCGTGTCGCCCTCCCTCCCCCTGGAAAGCGGGTTTTCTCCTGTATCTTTGTTGTTTTGATGCCTCGGCTCTGCATATCTGCACGGTGCTGGGAGGGCAACTAGCGTTGACCTCCATCCATCTTGTTCGCGGAGTTCAGTTGATCGCTCATGGATTTCATGAGGGGCGTCCCGTCTTCAGCACAGGCACCATTCCTCAGGGCTACACAAACCCTTGCTGGGCTGAGATCGCAATCTGGCAGACCCCCCAGCAACCTACGCACTGCGAGCCCAGTCTCTTCCCTGAGGTCTCTTCCACTCTCGCGGACGTCTGGTGTGACGCTTGGCACATTAAATGCCTCATCCCTTGCATCCCGGAGTTTCAGGCGTGGGTCCTTAGGGATGGTAGTCGGTTGATCGGTCTCTGTACTGTTGACATTACCTGGGATCTTGTCTCCCAAGCCCCACATTTCCACTTGGGAGCTTCCCCAGACTTTTGTCCACGGGGATGGACTGCTGATACCCTACCCAGAACCTTTACATCATGCTAGAGACAAATGCCTCAGCGTCTCCCACGATACGCCTGAGGCTGTTGCCTGTCTGTCAGGCCGTCGGGACCCGATGCCAGAGCCTGGTCGTGCTAATCGCCCCCGTGGAAGCCTAGGTTGGGTGCTAGGTAGCCTCTGTCTTGGTGGGTGGCGTGTGTGTTTGATGCTTTGCACCATTCTTGCTCTTCCGCAGGCACTGAGCGTCAGACTCGATGATGTTCTTGCTGATGCTGCTGACGATCCGGCTCCGGAACCGATGCCTTTCCGTGACTACATCGATTTGACCCGCACATGCACGATGTCCTGGACCCACGAGCTTAGCCGGCAGGCCTTAGGCTTCTCCGTTCGGGCCCAAATTCTGGGCGAGCACATTCAACGCATTGCTCCGGCCCCGGAAGTCCTCTTGCACCTGTGGAGGCCTGGCCGAGGACCAACCTTGCTTCAGGTGCGTCCGCGGCGTCTTGCTCTGCATTTAGGCGGTTTCCTTCGAGCCCTGGGATACTCTGAAGGTGTTGATAGCCTACATATCGCTTTTGACACGGGCCCGCAAGCTCTCGACTTGGTTCTGGTACCTCCCACTGGCGGTACGTGGTGGATCCTGCAGGACAATTCCGGACGTGAAATCCTTCGACCAGTTGCCCGGCACTACACTTCTGCTGTGCATTTCCGACTGCTTACAGTCAGCCCGGATCGGATCGCTCAAACTGTTTGCCCGGCATACGGTGTCCAGCAACAGGCTCTGCTGCCCCAGGGAGCCAGGGGTCGGGTCATCCGAGACCTGGATCTCTTTGCCAGGGAATCCTCGGTTTTGCTGCAGCAGCCGGAGCTCGACGTAGCCCTAGTTCCCTCTTCGGGCTTGTTGCACTCTTGCTTGGTGGTTTCGGAGCTGAAGCTGCCGTCGCACCGACCGAGCCTAACGCCTCCGGTACAGGGCCGGTTGCTGTCCCTAACCCCCAACCGCATACCCTAAGAGTGTGGACTGTAGGGGTTAAGCGCCCTGTTGACCTCCCCTGGAAACCTGAGCGTTATAACACTAGATGGCTACATGACTTTATCTGTAGCATCCACGGCGTGCGTGGGGTTGGCCATTTTCTCTCCACCACAGGGGCCGCGGGTGACTCCGTCATGCACCTCCTGTTCGTCCCGCGTTTGAACAACCCAGCTGGGGGCCAGCCCCGTTTCTGGCTGTTCCATGTTGAAGACCGCGCCAGTGTGGTGTATGGCCACTACCCTTTTGATTGGAGCATCGCGGCCACACATTTGCAAGATATCTATCAAGGCCTTAATGTGCCTAGTTCTAGGCCGACCCTCGTGATTGGCTCACGTCTCGTCGCCCCCAGCTGCCACCTTCTGGATGTACCCTCCGGTTCTATTGTGCAAATCCCGATTGGGGCGCTCCCGATGGAAGCTAGTGATGATGCGTGGGACCCAACACCTTGGGTTGTGCCTGGGCCTTTCTTTCAGTATGTCCCGGCAAGGGGGCCGGCCGGGGAAGACGCTATCTCCCCAGCCCAAGCTTCGATACAGGAGCAGGCTCCAGCTCTGCCTTCCGGTTGCGAAGTCGCCTGTCAAACGGACCCGCCCCTTGCTGTGGACACCCCGCTGCTCTCGGCCCAAGTGGTGAACGACTTGGCCTTGCAACTACATGGTCTGGCGGATTGCCTCACATCCCTGCCAATCTTTGCAGTAGAGGCTCTTCCGACATGCCCACAATCCCCTTCGTCAAGTCAACCCTCAGCTCCGGTCTTTTGCGGTCCGCCTGCTGACTCCGTCGATGGTACCGAGGTTGCGACGGTCCAGGATGATTCACCGACAGGGGAGGCCGGTACCAGTGTTAATTTAGATACCTCAGGGACACGACAGGGTTTACCCCTCCCTCGCGCCTGTCTTTTGGGCGGCCTCTTGCTTGCAGCAAGTCCAAGGGCGCCTCCGCTTCTGGGTCTAGTGTGGCTAACGGTCTCGCTTGAAGGTGTCTTCGGCTCTTACTTTACTCCGAATGCCAGCGGGTCGGAGGATGAGGAAGAACACTCAGCGGATATTCCTGAAGGCCACCGACCCGGTGATGGTCCCCACTCGCGTCCCGCAGGTCCACCACCGCCAACCCCGGCGGGGGCCGCTAGCGATCCCGATCCGGCTGATGCTCGGCTTGTCTATAACGAGACAGTCCCTCCTGATCTCAATTACCTGCCAGGATCCGTGCGGTCAGTTCATGTCACCCGTCGCTTCCCAGCACCGATGGTCATCCGCTGGGTGCAGAACCGCTTGATCCGCCATCAGCATGGCCTGCTTCCTGCCACAGCTTTCTTGAATGGGCCCATTCCACAGGGTACCCCATTTCGATTTCACAACCCTTTTACGTCCCGAGCACAATGTCATGAGGTTGGCTACCAGGAGCCGGAACACATTCCCCCACTTGGTGTGCTCCAGGCGCATGCTGACAACCGTGGATGGCGAGGTGTTGTTTTGCTGAATCCTCAGCCCGACTCGGCTGCCGTTCACTTGGTCGCCCTGCCGCAGCATGGACACCTCGTCTCTATTGCGCTTCTTGTTAATAACCGGATTGTCCCGTGTTGTGTGCCACGACGTGCCCGGTTGCGTGAACTCCGTGGCATTGCATTCGAAGGGGTCCAGGGGAGGCTGGATTTACCCCAGCACATTGATGTGGTCCAAGACACGGTCACTTTTCGATCTGGGGACTGTTTCCGTATTGACACTGAGAATGACCATACTGCTGTCTCAGAATATGCGCGTCTCGAGGATGTTGATCATGAGACAGCGGAGACCTCTCTTCAGTCAGCCGCGACGGATGTCTCGAGTAGCAGTCGGCCCTGGCCCACTTTCGCGGGTCTTCTTGGCTGCCTTCTGCTTTCGGCTCGCCAGTCCGGGCCCTGGTGTTGGACTTTTGGGGTTGTCTCCTCCGCTGCGATGCATCGTCCGGGTGGCTTTCCCTGGCCTGTCCCACCGCACGAGCGGGTCTTCCGCCTTCCCAACACCGACGACCAGGTGCAAGTGCTGTACTATAGCCCATTTCTTGGCAATTTCCCTGCTTACTGGGCTGACCCGGACACAGATCATAGTACCGCCTGGGCGCAGTTCCTTAATGACGACGGCTTTGCTTCTGACTTCTTCCCGGTTTGGCCCGGTTTGCACCTTAACGCCCTGGCTTTTGCTCCTGTCGGAAACGATTGCGCCACTGTTACTGTGATTCTGCACTACAGAGGCTGCGGGCGTGCTGTCCTGATGCCGCGCACAGTTACTGAGTCGTGGTTGCAATCTTTCGCCTCGCAACAGGTCAGCGCTGATGTTGAGGACATCTTTCTACCGCATGCCCTTGAGGCCTGGCGTTTCTACGATGTCCCGCCGCCGGATTATCGTTTACGTAATGGTGACGTGATTTACCTGCGCGATCGTGAGAGGGGGCGGGATCCTCTCGAACTTGAGGAGCCGTGGGATATTCAGTCCAGCGGTACTGGCCACCATGCACCATGGGCTATCGGTTTTAGGCTAGATAGTGATACTGTGGTTGACCTTCTTCAACCTGGGCAACGTCCTACCTTTGTCACGGTCCCGGCCGGGGAGACATGGGCACCCGTACAATGCACCTTCTCTGGGGAATTCCACCTCCACCATCCGGGAATGTGGACTCCGGTGCAATGGTCGCCTTCCAGCGTGCCTCAGCTTATGCTGATAAATGGGGTAGCTGCCGAGGCCAATGTCGTGGTTGCCACCACCGTTGGCAGGGGAGTGGCCGGGGCGCTCTTGCTGCATGCGCGGGCCTTGCCCGGGACTCGGTCGTCCTGGGGGGAGTACCGTCAGCCTCCCTCGACGCTGGGGTTGAAATCCGTAACGGTGATGTGGTTTTTGGAGAACCTGCTTCCAGCTCCGCTGCTTCGCAGACGCGTCTGCTGCGATGGTGGCTTCTGGTACCCTTGGTCAGAGGCCACGCCCGGGCCCTCAGCCTGGCTCTCTGCTCGCTCCTTCTCTACGGTGCTGAGGCCATGCAGCAGCCTCTAGCCTTCTCCTTTAATGCATATCGTATTGGCCGTTTTCCCTGGCGGGAGGACGACCCTGAAACTGACATTGCGCCTCTTAGCTCGCATGACACTGTTGACACTGTGTATTTAAGCCCTTTCTCGGGGCCGGGCCAAGTTGTCACGCTGCCCACATCTTTCCCAGTTTCTGCCTGGTCTGCAGCTCTGGTTCTGCAGGACCCAGATTGGGGCGCCACCGCCTGCCCCGTGTGGCCCACTGTCTCTGCTGGCGCCATGGTGGCTGTTCCCCGTCCACCGGCTCGAGATTTGGTTTGTATACACGTTACATCCCATCTCGAACACTTCGCCTTATGTATTCCGCGGGTCACGTCTATTGCTTGGCTCGTTGGTGCCCTTCGGACGGCGCGGGTCTTGGATGTGTTGTCGATCCGTATTCCCCCTGCCTTAGGGCAGAGCTCTGGCGATAGCCAGGATGAAATTGCTTGGCGTACCGGCGACCTTATTGTGGCACTTCCGCCGGACGCCTTTACTGGCCTCTTCCAAACCCCGGTCTTCACTAGGGCAGAGCAGCTCCGTCATTGTGCAATTTGGTCTCTGGACTTCTGCTTGGCAGCTAAGTCAGACGCTGTTGTTTGGCAACCGGAAACCCGGCCCCTTCTCACCACTGTGCCTCGAGGATCTCGTTGGTGTGCCCTTGATGCCACGTTTGAAGGAGCCTTCTCCGATCGTTATCCAGGGAGCTGGGCTCCTGTCCCTTGGATCGCGGAGGACCGGCCCCATCTTATTCAGATTGCTTCTTCGGACCGCTTTGTCCATGTCGTTGTTGAAACACCGGCCGCGTGCTTCTGCACGGCTGTGCACATGCATACCGATAGGCTGCAGCTGAGGGCCGACCTCCCCTCTCTCCAAGGTCAACCCCGTGTTCTCTCGGTGCCAGACGACGAACTCCAGCAAGGCACCACACTTCGTGACGGGGACGTCATTATCGAGGTCCCCAGTTCCAGCAATCCCATCCACCCCTTGGGTCTCAGCCTTCTTGGATCCTTGTTTGTGGCATCCTCCCATCGATGGCTATGGCTCGGGAGCTTGGGTGTCATGTATAGCCTCCAGGGTGCAGTCTTGCCATGCGGTGCTAGTAACTCTGACGCCCCGAGTCCCGACTCGTCGGAGGCACGCACTATCCGATCACGCATTGGCCGGGGTCGCCGAAGTCGATCTAGGAGTCCCAATGGCCACCAACCAGGCTTTAGTTTCTTCCCGCGTGATGCTCGCCGCGCGGTTTTGCCCCCGGTTGTCCCCCTTCATATGTGGCACCCGTCGCCCGCGGTTGGCGCGGCTTGTTTCGGGGATTTTGCTGGGCATCAGGGCGCTGTTGCTGTCCGCACTGTGTGCCCCATGTCAGGGCCGGGCGGTATTAGCCAGGCTTCGGTCGAATTGAGTTGGTCTAGGATTGTCGAGACAGGGCATTCTTACTGCGGCAGTTGGGTAGACTCCTTTGTCCCGGTGCGCGGGCTCGGTCCTAAGCGATGCCTCACTCTCCTGCCTGTTTGCCCGGCACCTTTTGCCTCGATTGCTGTCCTCGACGGGGGTCACTCAAGGGCGGCTGTGGTCCCTCAGTTTGCCACGGTCCCACAGCTCGACTTTGTCGCTCACTGCGGCGAAGGCTGTCGGGGAGTTGCTCGACGGACCTTCACACAGGGGGTCTACAGCAGCGACCGAAGACGGCCCCTGTTCCTGCGAAATAGCGATTGCATGGGATTGTTCGCTGACCCGGGATGCCATGAATGCGGCTTGCCGGATTGGCCGCATTACCGCAACCCTCAGGAGGCTCTTTGTGCGGCCTCTTGGGCGCTACCATTTGTTTTGGAATCTGGAGGCTCCGCCCGTTTTTGGTACCCGGATAGATGCAGTTTTCGGGACGTCTATGGCGAGCCGATGCAAGGCACTTGGATTCCAGCCTTGTCGGGCTGCCTCCCCGACCTCCACTTGATTAGCCCTTGGGCGCCTCTTGCTGCACATGTGTTCTGCGTGGATGGCCGGGACAACAGATACCCTTTGGTTACTGCACATCTTGGCGGCCCTGATGCCTCAGGTCCGCCTTTCGGTTGGCATTGGCACCCCAGTATCGCAGCTACCTCACCGACTCGGCTACGGGATGGGGACGTTTTAGTTGTTGACCCCACTGCTGCGCGGATCTGGGACCCTTTGGCTGGTGTCCCGCCAGCGATTGCGCTTGCCAAGCTGGCGGTCAGTGCGTCCCTTTTTCTCGCCGGCCGACCCCTTGTCGGTCTTCTCCTTCTCCTTGGACTGCCCGCCGTTGCTGCTCGCCCACAAACCGCGTCCTTGACACCTGAGCCGGCCGTCTTCGGCAGCAGCGTCGACTATCGGCTTGCCCCTGTTCAGTGCAGAGAATACTCCAAGATCGAGTCCCTCGGTGCCGGCTGGTTTTCCTTCGGGCGCTCGCGGCAAGCCCCTTGTGAGAATATACATGCCACGCGGGGACCGAGCCCGATTGCGGTCACGGTCACCCCGTCACCGTGGGTTCTTCAGTCCGTTTCGGTTACGGTTTTGGTTGTAGTGTGGGGGCGATCGCTCAGCTACCTTAGCCTAGGCCTTCTACTTGGTACATGCCCCTCATTGGGTGTCCGTCTTGACTCAGCAGACGTTGCTCACCGACTGTGGCAGCCAGGAGGAGGTCTTGAGGAGCCTACTTGGTCACGCGATGCTCGGTGCCCGCAGGCTTTAATGATGCAATGTCCGGCGTGAGGCACCCCAGTCCAGGTCCGCCCAGCCGTTTATGGCGGAGGTTGGCAACGACGGATGCGTGGGTGGGATCAATGGAGCCGCCGATGCCGCGCGCGGCTCTGCTGCCACGAGCTTGCACTGCTCGTCTTCTTCTTAGTTCCCTACGGCTTCAAACTCCCTCGCTTACCCATGTGAAAGTCACCCCGGCGGCGTGGCGGGGCTCCCAGAAGCAGGCGGTGCCCACCTTGTACCTCCGCGATGGGGATGTTCTTCAGGTCCGAACTCGAGGTTGGACTCCTATGCTACGCGTCCCTGCGGCCATTCTGCATTGCTCACCTGCACTTGCTGCCAGGGACGCGTTTTGGGGATTGCCCTTTCGCATCCGAGACCCTGGCATGATCTTTGCTTGGCGGCCGCACGAGCCACGTCCGCTATGTCTCCCCTCCCTGCGGGAGAAGCTTGGGACCCGGACGGGTGTACTTTTCGGCCCTCCCTTCTCTCAGCCCCGAACGCTGGGTACCAGCTGCCATTGAGGACCCCCTAGGCCTCCATATGATTCTTGAAGGAGCCAGCAATGTTTGGGTCCATCATTTCCTTCCGGGAATTCCCCCGCAAGCCGTCCGGAGCCTTCGCGAGGAAGCTACCTTTGACCTTAGAGATGGCGATGTCAGCCGCGCACGACCGTGCTGCGGGAGCTCTGTGCTGGGGGTTCTCGTCTGGGTTCTAGGCGCCGGCCTGGGGGACCATGCCCTTTCACGCCTTATTCTGGTTAGCTTTCTCTGCCTTCGCTGTGCCAGTGGCGCCCCCGGCTCATCTCAGGTGGCGTATGCTCCACCGGCTGGGGGGATTTCGAAGACTCTTCTCTCTGTCTATCCTGTGGCCTGGGGTGCCCCGGCGGGAAGCGCAAGCTCCTTCCGGGTAGAGCTGGACCCCGCTGCCTGGGTTTACGCTCGCTTGTCCGCACACTATTTAGCACAGGCTTTGAGACAAGATTTCCCTCCAGTGGCGCCCCCTGCCAGGTGGCACGCTTGGCAAAGTTTCCCTGCTTGGGGCGCCGGGGTGCCAGATGAGATTTTCATTGCCACTGACGGAAGCGGCGATGCGCATGGAGGTTGGGCGTTTGTTGTGTGGGCCCTTTGGCAGGGCCGCTGGTACCGGCACGGATGGGATGGCGGCGCCGGCCACAAGACGCCCTGGCTCCTCCCGTCCGCGTTTCACGACTCGGATCTTCGGTCGTACTTCGGGGAGCTTGGTGCCTTGACTTCAGCTGCGTTGTGGCTGACTGCATGGTGGGATTGCCTTCGGGTCTCCACGGGTGCTGCGCCGACACGTGTTACTGTAGCGGAAGACAATACCGCAGCTCTCAGCGTGGCAGCCGGCAGAGCTGCGACCTCGCATCCCCAGGCACAGGTATGTCGAAGCGTATGGCAAGCTGTCCAGTCTAGGCTTTCCACTGACTTTCGGCATGTTCCGGGGCATCATGGCATTCTTGTTAACGAAGTTGCTGACTTCTTGGCAGGTTATACAGCCCGACACCCCATGGCCGCTTCGGTTGGCTATGCTCGACTTGACTCTCAGGTGGCGCACGACCTTGCTCAGGTGGGACCCCTCCTGTGGCTCCTCCCTACCGCTCAGGTTGTCGATGGGTGTCTTACTTGGTGCCCGCCCTGGACTCCAGTGCACGAAACCTCTGAGGTAGCCGTTGTGCCTGCAGCACCGGCCCCGTCGCAGCCTGTCGCTGCAAGCCCGATGGTCACACGCCCTCTCAAGGTGGTCCAGGCCAATGTTCAAACCATGAGTGATGTCGAGCCGTCCTTTTTCAATCGCTCTGGGCACGGGCAGCGTCGCATCTACCTCAGTCGCCAGCTGCGGGACCTAGGCGTTCAGGTGGCCTTTTTGCAGGAGTGCCGTAGCCGTGCCGGGCGCTGGACATCCCACGGGTTTCTTAGTTGGCGTGGGGGTCATGTCAAAGGTTGCTATGGGGTAGAGATCTGGGTCGCACCGGACTGTGCGGATCCGCCGCTGCAACTGGATCATTGGCGCATATGTCTGTCGCAACCGCGCCTTCTGATTCTACGGTGCATTCGTGAAGATATGCCGATGACCCTCATCTCAGCGCATGCGCCGCATGCGGAGCGCCCTATTGACGAGATTCGCTCCTTTTGGCATCTGCTCCAGGAGCAGCTTCGTGTTGTCCGCCGTATGCCCCTTGCATGCTGTCTCACAGTCTCCGGCCACCCGGCGCGCCGTCCTCACTCACAGCTCAGGTATCCCGCGGAACGCGCTAGCGAGGTTGGCGGGGAGATCTGGAGGCATCTCCACCCGGCTCCTGGTCGGGGACCTAGCGCGCAGCTTCAGGTCTTCATTGATGCGCACACTGCTGCAGTCAAGCGACTCCCGTCAAGGCCCCCTTTAGTTCGTCGGCAGCCGTATATCTCGGACGAGGCCGCTGCCGTCCTCGTTGATCTCAGGGACGCCCGTGCTGAGGTGCGACGGCTCCGCAGTTGCCTAGATCGGTTTACCTGTCAGGCCTCCTTTCGTGCCTGGCGGGGGCAGTTACTAGAGCCGACCACCGCATTGTCATCCATGTCCTCCGGCTTCAGGTTCAAATGCACTCTGCCGACATAAGCCGACTCCGAACACAGGCCCATGCCTTGGCCAGGCGGGATAAGCAACAATACTTCAACCAGCTTCTTGGCGAAGCCACTGCGCGCTGGCATGAGACGGGCCGACCCCTGGAGAGCGCACATCGCCTGTCGTGGGCGTCTAAGACTGCCAAACAGAAGCGGGATGTGCGAGCTGCTAGCGGATACGATATCGACGTTGAACTCCAGGGGCAGGAAGCTGGCCAGGTGGTCTCGGCTGAGCAGCTGCGGCTCCGTTTCTCCATTTGGGAGGACACACCCAAACCGCCGTGCCATGCTGCGGTCCCCACATTGCTTGACCTCGAGGCACTGTGTAGGGCTCAGAAGCCCCGCAAGGCTCCTGGCCCCGACGCCGTCAGGAACGAAGTGTGGAGAGTACAACCCGAGAGTGCAGGGCGTTGGTTATGGCCTCTTTGTGGGTGCATATGCTTTGGGCACAGGGAGCCTTTGCACTTCAAGGACTCCTCGGTGTGTGCTTTACATAAGAAAGGACCGGCTTTCCTACCGTCAAATTTTCGCAGTATTGCGATGCTCAACGGTGTCGCAAAACTTTGGCATTCGCATGTCCGCGCTACAGTCGGACAGGAAGTGCTGCGACAATATTTCCCCACTCAGTTGGGGGGCCGACGGGGGATTGACACCAGCATGGCCCTGGGTGTCTTTCGCTGCGCCTGTGATCTTGCCACAGTTCGGGACCGCTCTTGGGCCGCTTTCTTTGTTGATGTCCAGGCTGCTTATTCCGAAACTAGCAGATCCTTGTTGTTTGATGGCCCCGGCAACGACCCCAAGTTGGCTGCTCTTCAGCTTCCTGCTCATGTGCACGCTCTGATCTCTGAGGGGGCCCTCATAGGGCTTGGCCTCCCTCCTGAACATATCGCGCTTCTACAGGACTGTGTGGAATGTTCGTTCTGGACATTCACCGGCCAGACCCAACGAGTCATGGCCACTCGAGGCTCGCGCCCCGGAGATGGGCTCGCCGATGTCCTATTTGGGGCCCTTTTTGCCGTGATCCTGTCCTGTCTCGAAGCGCAGTGCCAACGTCACGGGTTGGTCCACCAAAGCATGTCCGATGCCCTTGGCGTTCCAGATAGGCCACTCCAGATAGCCTGGGCTGACGACTTGTCCTTGGTAGTTGATTTTCAGTCTGCTCGCGAGGCACTCGCCCTCCTGCCACAGCTTGCCACCTTGATTCTCCAGGTCATTGAAGCTTTCCGCTTCCGTGTGAACCTGGGTGAAGGGAAGACCGAAGCCTTGGTGCATCTATGCGGGGCAGGGGCCTCCACTGCCAAACGTCAGCTTCTCGCTGGCAATCCGGGTATTACTGCGGAGGATGGCAGAGTCATCCGAATTGTCGCAGAGTACAAATACCTCGGGGTTCCCCAGAGAGCAAGCGACAATGGGCGCCGCGACATCGAAGCTTGGCTGGCCGCGGGCGAGGAGTGAGCCAGCCTCATCCACTCGCCCGTTCTACCGTGGCCCTTGAAACTAGCCTGGTTTCAGGGCCGCACACTCCCTGCCGCCTTCTCCTCTTTGGCTACTACGTTGGCCACGTCTGCCCGCGCCCTGAGCCCCCTGCAAGGCTTTTACGAACAGTGCCTGCGTCAACTTGCCTCCACCTGGGAAGACGGACATCACGCGTCGTCTGAAACACTCCGAGTGTGTATTCACGCTCCTGACGTCGAAACATCCATATGCATTGCGCGTGTCCGACTCTTGTCGCATACTCCGACGCCGTTCTGAGGCCGTTTATGACCTTTTTGCTGCGGCGTGGGATCGCGATGGTCGATGGGCCAGCCTTCTAGGGCAGGCGGTCCGCCAAATCTGGTCAGCCACCTCCCTCCCGTCTCTTCAGCCAGGTGAGCCGACCCTGGCGGCCATCGCGCGCCACACCAAATGCCTTTTAGCTGCCTGTCGGCGGGTTAGCAAACACGGTACAATGTTGCAGGCTCTGTGTCGCACTTGGACCCTTTTTGGACAGGGCACTCCCAGACAAGTCATAGGCCGAGCCTCGCCTCAAGCCTGCCCTGATTGTGGGGCCCTTTTACCTTCCAAGCACGCTCTCGCGGCCCACTTGCACAGGATGCATGGCCGTGTTGCGCTGTGTACCCAATACACCTGTGGCCCGGTATGTCTTTGGTGTCTTCACGATTTCAACAACACCGATAGACTTCGATATCACCTTTTGCACGCCCCCAGGTGTGAACATGGGCTGAGGTGCGTTGTCGGCCCAGTCTACGAGTACGGCACCGGCTCTAAAAGACGAGGGCGCAAGGGTCACCTACGGGCTCCTGTGGTCCGCATCTCTGGGCCCATCAACGCTACCCCGGCTCAACGTCAGGCGGCTCTTGAGGGGCGGGACTGCACTGCGGAAGAGCTTGCTGAGGAGCTCCAGCGCCTGTCCCCGGGGCCTGATTTCATGTCAGAAGCCCGCTCCTCCCCTGTCATTCCCAGGCCTGATCGCCCTGACGGAGAGCCCGCATGCCCTTCTCGGCTCGTCAACAAGTTGCGCTTTCGAGCCGTCGACCATGTCCCGGCTTGCTTGTACCAAGAACCCGTTACCCCCACCTGGGGGTCCTTCGCTGACTTCGCACAACCGGATGATTGGGCTGTTCCCTCCGTTGCGTGGCATTGCCCTCAACCTTTACGCATTTGGCGTATCCCAGTCGAGTGGAATGCCTGCCTGGACTTATGTGTTGAAGTTGCGCGGGATGCACCATGGTCCACGCGCATGTGGAGGCTCACGTCCCCACTACGCTCAGAGGCTGTGGGAGGATCCGGTGGACCTCGGACTCCAACCTTTCTTGATGCCTCCTCAGTGCGGCGGCTGTACTTTCAGCGTCTCGTGACCTTCCGTCTTCTGCTTGATCAGCTCAAGACTGGGTCCGCTCTGTGGTTTCCCAGCCCGCCCCGGCAATCCTGGCTTGGTTTGATTTGCCAAACTGTGCCGGGCGTCGTTGCCTCCTCCACGATCCCTGTCCTCGGCTTTGGGACCCTGCTTTCTCTGTCGTACATTGCTCCGGGCATCTTGACTTCCCTGAGAACCTTCGGTGCTGCGTACTCTCGGGTTTTCCGTTTGGCCGCTACTGTCACACACGTCAGGTTGAGCCCGTAGGCGCTCCTTGTCGTTGACCCTGCCCTTTGGCAAGTTTGAGCATCCGCGTGCTCCTTGCCCGCTTTTGCTGCGTTTTGCGCCTTGTTTTGAGCACCTGGCTTGCTCCTTGGCGCCTCTCTGGTCTTTGGCCAGTGTAGGTTTCACCTTGCATGTTTCGGGCCTGCAAGTGCCCCTTTTTCCAGGGTCGTGGCTTCGCCACTTTTGGATCCGCCTCCCTCTTTTGCACCGGACTACCGCATGCATCGAAGTGAAGTGAAGAGTTTAGGGTTTTGGGGCTTAGAGTCGGAGTGAGAATTCCTAGGGAACACTCTTCGAACTTGTGGAAGCCGCTCCGTTAGATTGGGTTTGAGGTTTTTAGATTTTTGCATGGTCAGTTACAGTCATAGTAGGGGCTGACTAGTTTAGCCCCTGCAGAGTCAGAGTAGCATAAGAACGGAAGTAACAACACCATCGTCAAATTCGGGGTCTACCTTAACCTACCAGAGCCTACCTTTATTTTAGGGTCCCTATAAATTCCGTATTCGGGTTTATCATAAAAAATCCTACAAGAAAGTAGGGTTTGGTAGGTTACGGTAGGTAGTGGAGTAGTACTTAGGATAGGAGGTCCGGTGCGTCGCCCTTTTTTGGGGTCAGGCTCTGGGGGCTCAAGTGCAGGAGCCCCATAGAAGAAACTAGAAGCCAAGTCTGCAGGGGGCTCTTCTATTTGAGGGTGCATAGAAGGCAATCCTTTAAAATCCATATCTAGGTGTTCTGGTTAGCCTTATCTTGCATTTTGGGGGGGACGCTTCCAAAGAGCCCTAAAACCTAAACCCTATCTAAACCGGAAGCCCTAGTTCCTCGGCAGTCCGAGGCGCCCCCGCAGCAAGCCAGAATAGCCGGCTGACCGGTCCAGCGACCTGTCGCGAACTTTCAGGGACCAAGTTTCCTAAACCCTAAACCCCTAAAACCCCTAAACCCTAAACCCTGAACCTAAACCCTAAGCCTGCCGGCCCCAGACTTCCCTAAACTTCTACTCTGAAGTCTAGGTTTAGGGTTTAGGAGTTTAGGGTTTAGGCGAAGCAAGTGCCCAGGCACAGAATCAGTAGATGCTCAGGCAAAAAAATGCCAATGAGGAACTCTCGGAGAGCAAATTCAAGTACACTCTCCCTAAGGTTCAAAAATAGCCCGAAAAGCCTTGTATAGCATGGTCTTTGGGCTCAAAAGCCTTAAAATATGAGTCCTTAGAGCCTTAGGGACTGTTTCAGTGGGCTCGCAAGTTTTGGGATCCCTCTTTGGCCCTAAACCTCAAACACACCCTATTTGGGGGCCCTAAATTAAACCCTAAACCCTATGCCTAAACCCTAAAAGCCCTATACCCTAAACCTCTATACCCTAAACCCTAAAAAACCCTATACCCTAAACCCCAGAAAACATCTTCATGCCCTCGGACCTTCTCTGCGGTGTGAATGTCGTGCATCGTCTTCCATTCGGCACTCCACTGGATGCCTCAACGGGAGGGAGGGTTTAGGGTTTAGGGTTTGTGTTGGGAAAGGGGGGGGGGGGTCATATTGGACTTTTGATAATTAGCCGCAATTTTCGATGGGGCTTTGTGGCATATCTTAACACTTCTATTCAGGAGATATAGGTATTCTGTCAGGCTTCTACTACCCTAAACCCATACACACTAAGTTTTTTGATCCCTTTAAGGACTCCCCTAAACCCAAAACCCTCTCCTAGTAGGAACTCTATGAACCCTAAACCCTAAATCCTAAACCTTCTCCTAGTACACTAACCCTATAGGCCTTCTAGGCCCTAAACCCTAAGCCCTAATGGCAAGTTCAGAGTTTAGGGCATGAAGTTGGAAGGCAATCACGGAGCCTGCTCTTTAAACCGAAGCCCCAGGTCGAAAACAAAAGCAAACCCCAAGCTGCAAACCCAAACTTTAGGATTTAGGGCTTGGGGTTTAGGGCTTAGGGCTTAGGGCTTGGGGCTTAGGGGTTTAGGGCTTAGGGGTTTTAGGGCTTCGGGCTTAGGGTTTAGCGGCTTAGGGTTTAGGGTCCCACTCCCCACACGCAGGGCTGAGGGTGTAGCCCTCAGGTGGCGACCTAGACGCGCTAGGTTGGCCCCTCAATCCCTCTGAAAAACATTTGTCAATCAGATCCCCTTAAGCCCAATAAGGGAAAATACAAAATGTCCAAAAGGCCTACCTAGTGTCAAAATTGGCAGCAACGAAGAACTAGTTGGAGAACCTCGCAAGAGCTGGAATTAAGGATTAGAGCTCAAGCTTGAAAGCAAGAGCAAACAAGAGCCGACATCGTATTGGAACCTTGAACTGCGGAAACCCTTCGTCCGAAAACCCTCAAGGGGGAAGTGTGTAGAGTTTAGCACGGGTAACTGCAACCCAACGTAGATTCCCAGTCGCCTGTGTAGCCTTCTTTCTTAAATGTTTGTTCTACTTCGAGTTATTCTATTTTGAATATATGAGAGCTGCCGAAAAAATCAGGGGCCCTAATATGGAAGTCCCACGTAACACCCGCAGATAAGCCCATGTAGGCTTCATCCTACAGTTTAGAGCCTGCACTCCAGATGTAGCCGAAGTGCTTTCCGTGTCGTCCTTGCCCTGGTCGTCGGGTGGCTCCTCCTCACGACCCTGCTCAAAGGCAGTCCTGGGAATCGCGCTTCTTCCCCTAAGGCTCCAATTAGCCCAAATAGGTACCTACTATTTGTAGATGTTAGACGCCATAGTGGGCACCATTGGTATACTTGGAGTCTGAGGGTTGTTTTGCTTTTTGGCACAAAGGTGGGTTTAGGGTTCCGGGGTTTAGTGTTAATCTGGGTTGGTGCATTGAAACCATTGAAGACATATATTCCTCAAGAAGACCCTCTTAGGCCCAAGAAGCGAAAATCTAAAAGGTCCCAAATTTTTAAAGACATACCTACCCCTATACCCTAAATCCCAAAACCTTAAACCCTAAACCTTAAACCCTAAATCCTAAACCTCAAACCCGAAACCCTAAACCCTCAATCGTAAACCTTAAACCCGCTTTGGACTTGTGAACTTTGGGATGGGGACCGGCGGCCAGATTTCGCTGCGTTTGGGATGAGCTTCCCCCAGAAACTGACAGGGAACACCATAGAGGACGCCCTGAGAGGCTAGGTTTCTGAGTGACCCCTCAATAACTTAGTTGCTGAGTTCATAAGCCCAAAAAAAAGTGTACACTTTCGGTTCTGTAGGGGATCATATCATCCCAGAAAGTGTCAAGCGTAATCATTCAGCTACTAAGATAACATAAAGGGTACCCTTTCTCCTGCGGAACCAGACAATAAAAAGGGCAAAAGGGTACTAGCTAGCAGCCCAAGAGGGCGCAGTATGCCGTCGAGCTTTCCCCCACTTCGGCTATAGGCCCGACCCGAAAGGCTAAACCCCGAAACCCTACTCAATAATCACTAGAAAACGCAGCCCGGCGGATCCTCGGCTGCAAGAAGGAGTCTTTGGCGGAACAGAGTCTTATTTCAGTTTGAGGGGGAGGGGTTAAAGTGCAGGGCTATATTTGTTTCTGGATGGAGGGTTTGGGCTGTCAGGGTCAGAGTTAATCTCACATCCGTTTTGGGGCATCTACAGCTGCAACCTTCCTTCAGCACGATGCCCTGAAAAGGCCTCAAGGTAGAACAGATCCCCGCAGTCAAACGAAGCCAAAGCCTGCACCACACTCGCCAAGACATTCGTGACAGTGCTCCGTGTTGCAAGGGCTCCCATCAAGCCAGGTATATATATATGCTACCATATATGCTCAAAGCATCGCTGGACTCCAATATAGGGGCCTGATTAATTAGATTAGGGATTTGGGGCACATTTCATCATAATTATAACAAGGAACCCCCAAAAATAGTAGAGGTAATTATTAAAGCCCCTATGTCATTACTCCTAACACCCTAAGCCCTACCTGCATCAATGGCTCTGGGCCGACCTCGGGCGGTACCTTTTGATCAATCCAAACAGAAGGGCTTCGCGTTTACCTTAACCTACACAAACCCACTTTTTTTCTCTAGGGTCCCTATGAATTCCATACTATGGCTTATAATACGAACCTACAAAAAGAAGTAGGTCCTGGTAGTTTAAGTTTAGGGTTTAGAGAAAGCTCAACCCTCAATCTCAAAGAGGCCCAGTCACCGGAATATCCTCGACCTCTGCGCCGACAACCCAGGCCTTGTCTCAAAACTCTGGCGACGAAGGTAGAAGGCTTGACAGTTGGCCAAGGGGTTTGGGGCCTTCTGCTACACTAGAATTGTATAGCGACGATAAGGTATTTTTGCTACCGACCCTTATACTAAACCTATAGGTATGTTGTAGCATAGCCATAATAAGAAGGAGCCCCATGGACCTTACTGAGAGGGTCGGGGATGTCAGGGCTGTTTGGAATCAGGCTTTGGAGCGGGCTGTAAATAGAGGGTCCGGCTTCAAGTAGATAATTGCAAGCAAGCTTGCTGAGTCTCGTGCCTGGAGCCTCCCAGCTTGAGTTGCCTGTGTAGGATATACTTGTACTTGTCTTAGCTGCCCAGTACCCTGGCCGAAAAAAGCTTGAATTTTTCTTTTAGTAAGGGTTTAATTTACCAAAAAAGTTTAAAGTTTACCTATTGGGCTCCTAAGTTATACTACCTTATACTTTGCCAAGGTTTAGGGCAAAGATTGGGGATTCTACAGTGCCACTTGGAAGATGAGGAGACTGGCCCCGTTTAGCCTCCCAGCCCTAAACCCTATGGTTGGTGATATAAATCCTGCACTACCCATAATGAGGAATTTACCATAAATCCCATGGTTTAGGGCCCTTAAGGTGATGCAGGATTTAGACCATCAGCCGTATGATTATCCTGAACGCTGACAGAGCAGCTTTCACCCTGTGGCCTCAGGGTAGCCTTTGACCTCCCTTAACCCTACACTTCCTTAACCACTAAGCCTTGCAATCTTAGCCTCTCAACTTGGAACCCCAAGCCCTGAATCGAGAGCACTGGCTGTGCACAGTTAGTGTATGGGGCCCCAATAATTAGAACAGGGTTTTGGGCTCCTTTGTAGTATAGTAGTAGTAACAAGGAAATGTAGGGAAAAATATGTGTACCCATAGGCTCCATAGCAGTTCCTTTTCGGGATTTCCTTGTAGGATCCCGAATATGAACCACAGAGAGGAACTACTGTGGAGCCTATGGGTAATTATTTAGGCGTCCATACGGTTGATGATATAAACCCTGCATTGCCCATCACAAGGAACATACCATAATTCCCAGAGTATAGGGTCCTCAAGGTAATGCAGGGTTTATATGGGGGTTTCCGAAAATAGGGGACCCTAATATAGTACCCTAAATAGTAGGATTCTTATTATAAGGACACCAAAATAAGGTACCCTAATTTTCGGAAAGTCCCATATCATCAACAGTATTGTTTGGGTTGTGGAAGGTGCACGGCTTTGAGGTGCAGGGAACCCACTTCAAGGCTCAGCGCTTGCGGCGTGGGTTCATGGGACTTAGAGCCAAGGTCTTCCCACAGTATGCAAGCTAGGAATGCGGTTTTGGGTAGAGCAGAGAAGTTGTGCACTTATGTGTGTAAAGTAGGGCCCCTTAGAGGGTCCTTCATATAAGGGTGCCGTGCTATATTGGGGATCCACAAAGGGAGCCTAATTTAGAGAACTACCCATGTGGGGATTGCCCAGGGGAGATGATACGGCTGATGATATAAATCCTGCCTTACCCATAATAAGGAATATACTATAATTCCCATAGTTCAGGGTCCTTAAAGTAATGCAGGATTTACATCATCAACAGTATCATGAAAGCAAGCTAAGTAGTCCGACCTCCCTCGCTGGGTTGTACAGCTCACACTGAGGGTTGAGTATGGATAGGAATCGAACTCTTTGGGGCTCGGGAGGTGAAAGGAGAGAGGTTGAGCGGGGGTTTAGGGTTTAGAGGTTTAGGGGTTTAGGGTTTAGGGTTGAGACAAGTCGAGTTACTGTTATTGGTTTGCTGTTTAGGGAAGGATGTGGGCCAAAGACCACGTCAGCTACACCCTTAGCCTCAACCCTACTAAACTCTACACCCCTCTACAGCCTAAACCCTGAAGACGAGGTGAGGTATTAGGCTCCGAGCTGCCTAAACAAGCAAGATGCACAGAGAAGAACAAATTTCAAGGCGCTTATGAGACCCTACAAATCCTATGAAATCCTTGCGCAACCTACAAAACTCTTATGAAATCCTTATGAAGCCTCTTCTGATCTAGAACCTTTATGAAACCCCTCCGCATATGAAACCCCAGCAAGTCTGATTTAAAGGTGCCAGGGCACTTCATGGCTCCGAAAAGGAACTCCTGAAGCTTTGGATGATGTGGGGTTTCGGGGGTGGAAGGTTTACGGTGTCGGGCCTAGGGCATGCGGTTTAGGGTTCAGGGCCACAGGGCTTCGGGCTCAGAGTTCAGGGTTTATTCAGGGTTTAGGGCTTAGGGCTCAGAGTTCGGGGTGCAGGTGCCCTGCATCCCAGAGCTCCAACCAAGCACTTATAGACTTCTTGGTCCACACATTTCAGGGTTTAGGGTTTAGGGATGGCTGTCAGGGAATTGTCGTGATGCCTCCGCTTGCGCCCCCACATGGACTTGACCCCTATGCATTCCTTGATCTTGCAACTGCAGCATGGGGTCGCAGAAGAACTCCGATAGGCTTTCTGGACGTTGCGCAGCATGAGGCGGTTGGTCAGCACCACCTTCGCATACGGCTCGCAACAAGTCATGCATTTAATTTAGACTTGCCGGAAAGCCTTTTTTGCTTTTGACGGGCTCCGGTCCGCCCAGCCTGTTGTGCCAGGGAAGGCCTGGTACCAGGCCACCTCTCCCGGGCAGGCCTTGTACGTAGCTCGACGTCCATCGGGTGAAGGTCAGGAGCCAGGTGGTTGTTCAGGGTCTAGGGTTTAGGGTTACTAAACCCTAAACCTTAAACCCTAAGCCCTAAACCCTAGGTTTATAGGGTTCAGGGTTTGGGCTGCAAGGATTTTTTGGGGTTTCGGGGCTTTGGGTTTCATGGTTTATACGGTATACGGCGAATTGCAAACAGGCGGTTTAGGATTTAGGGTTTAGGGTTCTATACTCTCCGGTGCAGTGCCTTGAACTGTTGTGGCTTACCAACTCTCTGCTGAGGACCCTTCTGTAGGAAAGCGGTTGCCCAAACTCTCGTGGGAGTGTATAGGTGATCACCCTAAACCCTATGAACCCTAAACCCCTAAACGCTAACCCCGAAACCCCTCAACCCTAAAATACCCTAAACCCTAAACCCCTAAACCCCTAAACCCCCAAACCCTAAACCCTAAACCCCAAACCCTTCAAGATATTGTCCGAGACCTCCTGGGCCTCAACCCCCCGCAATACAAACTCGGAAGCCAGGGTCCCGACAAGGAGGTGCGGTTGATGATATAAATCCTGCATTACCTTAAGGACCCTAAACTTTGGGAATTATGTACCTTAAGGACCCTAAACTATGGGAATTATGGTTTTTGATTCCTTATGATCGGTAGTGCAGGATTTATATTCATCAACCGTATCAGACCGCCTCTGCCAGTAGGTTCCTTAGAGCCTCTCGGTCGTATCTCTCATAATCTCTCATAAGGCTCCAACTAGACAGACAGAGCTTACTTTGGAGTCTCAAGTCCCCCAAAAATATGAGCCTGAACCCTGAACCCTAAACCAAAACCGTCCCTGAGGCTCAAAATAGCCCAAAAGCCTTACATACTATGGTCTTTGGGCCCAAAAGCCTCAAAATATGAGTCCTTAGAGCCTTGGGGCCGAAACCGTAATATAGCCGACTCCGCCAAAATTCCCGTCCTCGTGGCTGTCGAGAGCATGCGGAACATCGCACTGCAGCTGCACGAGCAGGTCACCATGCCGTCCCATTGCGTCGGATGGGTGGGGCCGGGTTTCGAGATGATTCTAGCAGGATGTCTGAGTTCGATGCAGTATTTAGGGGTTATAGGGACATGGTCCATAATGAATAGCAACTTGGGTATATTATAGGAGGGGGCTCGGGAGCTCGAAGAACTTGGACTCAGGGCAACAGTGCTCCCGGCCTGAACACGGAAACGCGTTTCCGGATTTCTCGCGCCAAAGGCTCTACTGTGTGTTGAACACTGAAGTCCTAGCTTGGGTTGGGGTTTAGGGTTTAGGGTTTAGGGTGGAGGGTTGTTTAGAGTGCATATAAAGGGTAAAGCAAGATCAGTCGTCTCTGTCACTTTGGACACTGCGGGCTAGGGCCTACTTCTTCCGAAGCCGGGCAGGAACGAACGTGTGCCACGCTTCGGGATATCGGCTGCAATTCGGGAGCCCCCAAGCCACAGCCCTACGATAGGGGCCTGATTATATTGGAAGAGGCTCTTGGGGTACCTTGTAGAACTACTGTGTTGAAGGAACCCAATTACTTACTCAAGCTTCGGAATTCGATGCTTCACCACCGCGCCCTTTACAGGGCCTTTACACGAAGCCTGTCATGAAAGGTTAAGGCATGTCAGAAGTCCAGAGCCGAACCAACACTCATCGGGACCCTTATGGGGGGTAAGGGGGAGGGGGATAGGGTAAACATAGGCCTTGTTAGACCCTTGTCAAGTCCTTCTTAGCTATATATTACGCCCCCCCCCCTCCAAAAAAAAGAAGAAGTCCCTCTGTAACGCAGCAGGGCAAGAATCTCATAAATGAGCTTCCATAATCAAGGATAGTTGTTTCGTCTGTAAAGCTTCGTCTTTACATGAGTGCCAGTAATGAAGAATACTTGTTTTGTATTCACCTACAGTTATTCGCCACAGAATTCAGCTATTTCTGGATAACATGATCCCTTATAGAACTGAAAGTGTACACTTTTTTTGTGCTTGCGAACTCAGCAACTAAGACTTTTGCCTCGAATCCACAGAAACATTATCCCAACTGCATCCTAAGCGCCAAACCAGACACCGTAAACCAGTACCCCAAGGGTCCATGTACCTACATATCTATACGGTGTGTATGTATGTATGTATGAATGAATGTATGTATGTATGTATGTATGTATGTATGTATGTATGTACGTGTGTCTACATATATACATAACTATATATGTATGTATGTATGTACTTAGGCCTTAAATTAAAGGGGCTCGCACGTAGCAACTTACGGCCGAAAGCATGCAGCCTCTGTGCGCATACGCTCTGTGCACATGGACCCTTTCGGGCGTTATAAGTACCGCTATCAAACCAAAGCCTTTAAGTCTTTAAGTCTTTGAAGGGTTCAGGGTTTAGGGTTTCCCTACTGAGCCCTTAGGGGTACACCGTCTGAGCCTTAATGCGAACAAGGTACCATTCGCCGGTCTTCCGCACCTGCGAAAGCTTCTGCTTTCAGCTTTAGCGCTCTGTAGACGTCTCTATCAGGGTTCTACAAGGATTTCTTTAAGGGCTCCATGAATTTTCTTGCAGGCTTCAGGCTCAAGGCTCAGGCCGTTTTGGGGCTTAGCGTGTAGGGTTTAGGGTTCGGCTTTAGGGATCTAGCGGGCAGTGGGCTGTTGTGGTTTTGACGTGTACGGGTTAGGGTTTGGGATGGTTCGGGGCCACCGCCTTGAAGGATTGGAACTAGCTACCTAACCCTAAACCCTACACCCTAAATCATTATTATCAAGACTTCTGGGACCGATGAGGTTTCTGGCTATTTGCATACAGTGCAGGCTCTGGGGAATCCGTAAACTCGTGGAGAAGTCAAGTAAGTGTGGTTAGGGTTCAGGGTTTAGGGTTTAGGAGTTACAGCTACATGCACCCTCGACAAAAATGAAGGCACCCGTAGCTCCAGGCTCACTTACCCATGCTAGGGTTGATGGTATAAATCCTGCATTACCCCAAAGGACCCTAAACTATGGGAGTTATGGTATAGTCCTTATCATGGGCCACGCAGGGTTTATATCATCAACCGTAGTACATGTGTCAGCCACAGGGGCCTGCAGATCCAAAACACGAAGCCATAGCGGTCAGGCTAAGGTCGAAAGTTGCTGCACTTTGGGGGTTTACGGCTGCTTAAAGTTTAAAGCTCATGGCCAGTGGGGCAACTAGCTCAGGGTTACGGGTTGGGGGATTATTCCTTGAAGTTTGGGTGATGCATCTTGCTTCGAGGCCAAAAAAGCTTCATGTCATAAACCACTAAAGCCCATGCCGCCGAAACCCCAAAACGCTAAGCCTTTTCAACGCTAGACATGTCTGAACAACAAACTCTAAGACGACCCAGACTCAGACTCCGAACCACCCTTCACAATAACACCTAAACACCTACTGGCACGGAAATTGAGACCTAACAGCGATGTAAGTGGATACTATTATGAGTTCTTCCGAAATCTATATCCCTGAACCCGATCCCCCAAAACGCTAGACCTTAAATCCTGAACCCCTGCTTAAACTACTTAAAGCTAGATCCCTGAGCTCCGTACGCGGGAACCCAAAATTTCCTCCAAACACTTCCGCGCCTGATTCGGAAGGCAGCCCAGCTCGTTGCCGCTGTAGTTCGTGAAGCAGCTGGGGATCTGGGCGTTAAAAGTTGAAAAAAGCAGGTCAGGCTTCTGAGTCCTCAACACTTGAGGAAAACTACAGGTGGGGAGTTTGGGGTATATAGAGCTTCTATATGGCTTGTATAAGGTAAATAGACCTTCTATAAGGCTCCTATAACGGTAACTAGCCACCTGAAAATGTCCTAGATAGTAGTCGATGGGTTTCGGGTTTGGGGCTTAGGGGTTTAGTTTTTAGGGCTTAGGTGCCAAATCCTCATGGAGAAAACAGAAATGCAAACTTTCGGCGCCTCCATGAATCGGATTGCTCCAAGCTGTTTAATATCCAAGCGCGCCATGAAGTCATAAACTGCCAACCCTTACTCCGTACGCCCCAAACCCCAAACCCTAAACTCCGGCCCTAAACCTCGAACTCCAAATTAAGTACTTATAAACCCTATGAGGCCCTAAATCCTAAAACCCAAACCCTAAACCATACACCCTGAACTCCGAGCAACATCAATATCAGGCTCCTGCGCTCCCACTTCCACATGGCCCGAATAAGTAACGCATTTTGGGGTTTAGGGCCCTAAGCCCTCAACCCTAAAAGCTGTTCAAGCAGAGTATAGCTCCACTGCACCACTTCTTTGTGCAGGCCACGACTCCAAGCAAAAAGGTAGTTCTCTAAATTCGCGTCCCCTGTTAGGGTCCTTGTAAAAAGGGTGTCGTACTATTCCGAGGGCCTAAAAAGGGACCCTAGGTTAGAAAACTACCACCCATATAAACCCTAAACTCTAAACCCTAAGCCCGAAACCCTAAACCCTACACCCTAAACCCTGAACCCTAAATAGCATCTGCTTCGTGGCCGAAAGCTCTTCCCCTCGACCCTAAACCCCTAAACAGAAACCCGTACCTGTAGCCGAAAAGACCTAGCTTCTTTATGGTTCCTTATTATGGTTTCTATATATAGTTCCTTAAAAAGGTAGGTCTTTGGGCCACAGGTAAACCCTAAACCGCACTTACACAAGTGTGAGGGGTCAGCACAGGAACTTGGCAGCTGACGCCTGGAAGTTTTATGTGCGCTCGTTCTGAAACCTACAATAAACCCTAAACCTCTAAACCCCCATAAGCTTAAACCCTAAACCCTGAAACCCTAAATCCCAAACCCTAAACTTCATAAATTGACACAGTGGGCCCCCTATGCCGCTTGCTAGAAGCACGAGATCTCGTACCGACAACAGAATCTGGGACTCAGGCAACCCTTGGCAAACACAACTAAACCGAGAAGCCTTGACTAGGATGGAACCTAAGCCTTGAGCGGGTTAAAGGTTGAAGGTTTACAGGGTTTAGGGTTTAGGGTTTAGGCTTTACGGGGGGTAAGGTTGAAGGTTTATAGAGTTTAGGGTTAGGTCGAAGATTCGATTAAGGGCAACCCCTCCTAAACCCTGAACCAGAACAGCCCACAGCATAAGCTCTCGACCATCTCGTCGTCAACGTCGATCATCTGCACGTCAGGGAACAACGGCGCAGAGGATCCCACTATAGGGTGAAGTTCGTCTACGGGTTCTCCACCGGCTCTATACAGGTGTACCATCATAACCACACGTTTTCATTCAGGGTTTCAAACCCCACAGACTTGGGGGCTGGGACTTACACGATCATAGTGAAACCCCACTTCACACCACGTAGGATCCCCTAAGTCCGGTCTTCCAAAACCTGAGAAACACAACTCTTGCCAAGCACTTTTCTGGCCGTTAGAGAGGTCTATGGTTTAGGCTGCAGGATTTTAAGTGTGGAAATCCAAGAGGGAAAAAGGTTACCACACAGCTGTTCAGTATTGATAGCCAGGAACTCCCGAACCTCGGAGGCAAGAACAGTATTGACGGGAACCCACTTCAACTTTTCAGGCCACGGGATATTTCGATCCTTCGGGGAATCCAATTCAGCAGTGTTGGAACGGTACGAGTACATTCCCCGAAAAAAGCCTCAATGAAGGGTCTTGGATCTTATTCATGCTGGCTGTCCCAGGTCACTACGTGTTCCGCTGTAGGGCCGGTGAAGCCTTTGGCACCTTGCAGCTCTAAACCCAGATACCACCCTAAACCCTAAACCCTAAACCCCTAAACCGTAAACCCCTTCACCCTAAACCCCAGACCCCAAGGACCTTTAGAATGCTCACCATCAGATTTATCCTCGCAGGCCCTGAAGATTAGAGAGAGGGACCCTTGGGGATAAAGACCCTCTCAATAAGGTCCCTTTTAAGAGAGCCAGAAGTAGGGTTCGGAAGATTCCCCTTTAAGGGGTCTCCCTAATACTACCTAGGAAAACTGCCCTAAACCCTAAACTCAAATCTGGCCTCCCAAGACCCTAAACCCTCAACTCAAATCTGGCACGCACCTCCCGGGCGCAAGTCTTCATTTTGTTCACCTCCAGACCTCAGGATTCTCGAAGCGTTGCTTGCTTGGGTTTTTTGTTGAAACCTCTTTTCTGCCTGCTCATCCAGCTTGCATGGGTTTAGGGTTTAGGGTCTACGTTTGGGCTCAATCTGGTTCACGGTTTGTTTATAGAACTTCCCACTAGCCCCAAACCCTAAGCCGCATCCACAGTCTTGCTGGGCCTAGGAAGCCCCCCTCGTACCTGGAGCGTTTGCCTTGTGCGAATCATACCGGCATATATACCGCCCCAACCAATACCCTAAAGCCTACGCTTCCTGGCGAAAGCAGACGGCTTCTTTGAAGCTCCAGTACCCACAGAGCCCAATACCCCTTAATTAAGGAATATACCTTAAACTATAAGGGCCTTAATACTGTGATTTAAGGTATATTCCTTATTAAAGGGGTATTGGGTTCTCTGGGTATGGTCTATGATGCACGACTGTCTGCCCTGATTCTGCAGAGATGCCACAGCACCACAATTTCGGTTTGGCTTTGCAAGACCGGGAGGTTTTTTAAGTACTTTTCTATATAGCAGATCCTTCCACAACACTAAGTTCCCTGGAAAAGGGGTTAAACCCTAAACCCTCAACCCAACCCTAAACCCTTAAACCCTTAAACCCCTAAACCCCTAAACCCCTAAACCCCTAAACCCCGAAACCCCTAAACCCCTAAACACCTAAAAAAAGGCAGGGTGTGGGGTTTACTTCTGGGAGCCTTGAGCCGGCCCTAAATCTCTGGAGCCAGTGCCAGGCTCTCTGCAGAATCCCTTCGGTTTAGGGTTTAGGGTTTAGGGGGTTTAGGGTTTATAGGGTTTAGGGTTTAAGGTTTTGGGTTTAAGGTTTAGGGTTTGAGGTTTAGGGTTTAGGGTTGGGTCCTTAGAGTAATGCAGGGTTTTATATCATCAACAGTCTGTCTGAATTGGAGGAGCGGCTGCAGTTGAAGTCTGTGTGGAACGTGACCTTCGCTGTCTGATCATTGGCATACCTTGCACAGACATTCCTAAACCCTAAACCCTGAACCATTCGGGGGCTAGTCTTTAACCATCACCGGGCTCCTGTATGGAGGGACCCTCAAGTAAGGTATCCGTCTACTGTTTCTGCCTTCTTCGACCCGTATACAAAGTCCACACCCTGAAGCCCTAAAGCCCGAAGACCGTCGAAGCTGCGAACCCGAGTATCCTGGACCTTCCCTGAACAAAACAGGCAGTTTACTACCAAAGCCGTTGAAAGCCGTACTTCATATTATCATGGCCCAAAATACACACCCTGAAGAAATCCCTACAGAAGCCCTACGCGCCTTTAAAGGAATGCTATGAACCAAACCCCAAAACCCCATGCCGATTATACAAGACTTTTGTAAAAGTGGTACTGGTATAGCACACGCTTATCGTAAGCCTTAAGGGAACCCTCCCTACTGAAACCCTAAACCCTTATCGTAAGCCTTAACGGAACCCTTTGACGGAACCCCGGGGGTTTAAAGCAACCGAAAGCATTTTTAAAGGCCTCATTCCTCGTCCCCACGGCGTCGACAGCTCATGTGCTGTTCGTAGGGGAGGGCAAGGGTAGAAAGATCGATCCAAACCTACACTCGACCTTAAACCCTAAACCCTAAACCCTAACTTATCCCCAAGCACTGCCACCTTTGTTGATTGACTCTACCAGGAAGTAGGTTCTACTGGTAGTATGGAATGGTAGACCAAACCTCTATGGCCCAACCAATGCTCAGCGTATGGGAGCTAGCAGGTGAAGAGCTGAGAGACAGCCCTCCGAAGTGGCGTAGACTGCTCTTTGCTCGGCTGCAAAACAAGACCTCCCTGCAATGAAATGCTTTCCTCACGATGTGGGGTACTCTGGCCCACGATGTTCCTGACCTTGCGGGCGTCTATCACCGTCATCGACGAAACTCTCAACACGCCCGACCGCGTAACGATTCCGAGGGCTCGAGGTTCGCCTCAATGGTGAGGTTGTTGGAAAGTGGCTTCAGGCAACTCCTTTTCGCATGAACCCATTACTGTCATGTGGCTTTCAAAGCCCCGGGCTCTCGGCATGTCGATGCACCAAGAAACCCAACAACACCCCTTGGGATTTAGGGTCTAGGGCTTCGAGGTTTAGGGTGTAGAGGTACAGGGTTTAGGGTTTGGGGGTTCGGGTTTGGAGGTTTAGGCATGAAAGATCCTTCTGCACACCCAACAGTGGCCATGTAAGACTGGCTTGACCGGTAAACCGCGAGGTAGGCTTCGGGTGTAAGCTCCAGGTACCTTCTAGAGCTGTTGTAGTCCCTCTATAGTTAAACCCTAAGCTCTAGACCCAACTACAAAGTTGTAGCCCCTCTATTATAGCTAAACCCTAAACCCTCACTGCAAAGTCGCCCTTACCTGGATCAGGAGTTCGGCGTCAAGGTGAAGGAAGGTTTACGGATTGGCGAAGCTACCGGATGGAGGGAACTCAAGGTGTGCAGCGTACCCTTTCGGTTAAGGTTTACCCTTACCCTCAAAAGACTCACATTTTAGGGCTTTTGGGCCCAAAGACACTATTCTACAAGGCTTTTGGGCTATTTGGATGCTAAGGGTTAGAGTTCAGGGGAGGGTAAAGGAAAATACGCGCACCAACGCCCAGAGTGTCAACTTCAGTGGGTGCAGCAAGGCGGCTCCAGAACGTCCAACTCTCCACCTCGTGGTTCGGGTCAGGTACTTGAGGGTGTTTGAGACTTTGGTTTATAGGGTTTAGGGTTTAGAGTTCCGTCTCTGTCGAGTTTTGAGGCTTTGAGACTTTGGTTTAGGGTCAACGTCACCAAGGCTACGAAGGATCCTGTGCTGAGACGTAGCTCGGAATTCAGGACCTGCCATGGAGCAAAATCTGATTAACGTATGGAGAATCTGTGTGACTTCCTTGCTGGCCAGAAAAGCTGGTTCCCTGTCGCGGCCATATTGAAAGTGATCATTTTGAATCCTTATTAGGGCTTTCTCTTGACAAAATGTAAAATGGTCTCCAACAAGGACCCAAAAACACATTTCTAATCGCGAAGCCCCCTACACTTACAGTTCCAAATACAAAAGCAAGTTCTTAACCTCAACAGAGACACGTATAGAATCCCGCTACAGATCTCCTAAAGCCCTAAACAATCAACTTGGTAGGTTATGACTGCTTATTTTCACAGGATATTAGACTCGTGGAGAATTGGAGGTCAAGGAAAGCCTGAAAAGGTTAACCTTGGGGATTGCACAGGGATTGCAATCACAGAGGGTCCATATATACTGCCATTATGGAACTAGGTCCCAAAAGACCATCATGAGTATGGTGTTGGGGACCGACTTCCCGAATGGTAGTACATATGGACCCACATAAAGTACCCCGAAGAGGAGAAAGCACATTGGGTCATGAGCGCGGTCCACAGCCAAAGCCATCAGAGGACGGTTTAGGGTTTTGGGTTTTGGGTTATAGGGTTATAGGGTTTAGGGTTTAGAGTTTAGGGTTTAGGGACTGACCCAATGACTTACAAGGGCCCAAAAAGCCCGGTGGGAAAGGACCTGAACGTGGAAGCCTCAAGCCCTAAAGTCGAGCCCTAAACCCTAATGGGATGCGATGCGAAATCTTGAGGACTCTGACTCGAGGGAGGATGACTGATCCAAGAAGTTGTCGGATTCCAAAATCCGAAAGCTGAGTGGGAAGTACTTTGATCGATGGTGAAAACGTTCGAAACACTGATGGTGGACAGAGATCCAAATGATGCGTTGGGCCACAGAGTAAGCTGGAAAGAGCAACTCAGGAAAACATCGAATAACAGTGAGGGACGTATGCCGTGATCACATCGGGTGGGAGTTACTGGCCCTCTGACCGAGCTGGCAGGTGGCACACCGCCGGGGAATTGCGGGATCGCCGGGATCGCAGGTGCATTTCTGAAACAATTGTTGCCCACTCTACTACTGAAACCCTAAGCCCCTAAACCCCTAAAGCCTAGACGCCGAAGCCCCTAAACCCCAAGAGCCCGAAAGCCCTAAACCCTAAACCCCTAAGACCTCTAAAGCCTCGAAAGACCTTGAAAGCTCCGAGCTTCCTGTAGAGGAGCCCTTAAAGGTACCCGATTGATCCTTGATCCAGACCGGCCGGAAGGATCCGAAAAGTAGATCCCTTAAGGGGGTTCCTATACGGTACCCTTTAGTAGCTAGGGTCCCAAATTAGGGGATCTACTTTTTAGATCCTTCCGGTCTGGGTAAGGATTCCAGAATCCCTTCATTAAGGAATGGACCCCTAAATCATATTCGGGATCCTACCTACAGTCTCCATTGTAGTTCCTTTTTAAAGCTACCCGTTAGGATCCTTTCTATAGGATTGGTTAAACCACAAAAAGGAACTACTATGGAGACTATAGGTACTATGATTTACACCCTAAACCCTAAACCCTAAACTCTAAACCTACTATGATTTACGGGTAGGCTCCTCAAGAAAGGGACTTTGGAAGGTCTGGGAACCGTGAATCGAACCTACACCCTCAACCCCAGAAGCCCTAAGACCCCCAAGACCCCTAAAGCCCTTAAGCAAAATTGAAAGCCCTCAACCCCAAACCCTAAACCCCTAAACCCTAAGACCCCTAAAGCCCTAAACCCAAAGAGCCCTAAGAATCCCTAAAGCCCCTAAACCAAATTGAAAGCCCTAAACCCTAAACCCTAACCCCTAAACCCTACACCCTAAACCCCAAGACCCCCTAAAGCCATTAAGCCCCTAAGACCCCTAAACCCCCTAAGGCCCTTAAACAAAATGGAAAGCTCTGAGCCCTCAACCCTAAACCCTAAGCCCCAAGACCCCCTAAAGCCCTAAACCCCTAAGACCCCCCTAAAGCCCTAAACCCCTAAGACCCCCCTAAAGCCCTAAACCCCTAAGACTTAAGACCTCCTAAAGCCCTTAAGCAAACTTGAAAAAGGCTCTGAGCTTCCCGGCCCTTTGGCCAGGGCAGGTCGCTGTTCACCAGCCAGTAGGCCGGCCAAATGCCCGGGCCTGGGTTTAGGGATCTAGGGGAGTTAGGGGGGTTTAGGGATTTAGGGGTTTAGGGGTCTAGGGGGTTTAGGGATTTAGGGAGTTTAGGGGGTTTGGGGTTTAGGGATTTAGGGGTCTGGGGAGTTAGGGGGGTTTAGGGTTTAGGGATTTAGGGGGTTTAGGGATTTAGGGTTTAGGGTCTTAGGTGGTTAGGGAGTTAAGGGGTTTAGGGTTTAGGGCTTAGGGATTTAGGGGTCAAGGTTTAGGGTGTTTAAAAGGTTCCATACAGGGGAATTGGGGGGTTAGGTCGGGCTCTATGAGGGGATGGTCGGGGTCTTGAAGGGTTGGAAAAGGGGATTTTCTAGGCTTCCGGAAGGTGGATTGTGGAGATTTGGCTTGATGTTGTGCCACGAAAGACCTCGCACGTGGCTTAGGGCTTCGAGTTGAGTTACGGCTTGGTAAGGTCTCTGAATTGAGGAAGTGGGGGCTGAGGCTGATGGGCTTCAATTCAATGGTTTCTGATCAAGCCTGCTCAGAGGATCACGGGACTTAGTAAGGATGGGTATAAGTACCTAAACTAGGTTGCTTTATGTCTAATTGTTAATGTAATTACCGTATGTAAAGGCGTACCTAAGAACAACAAAAAACTAGCCCGTATGCTCAGAGCAAGCGCTGAAACCCGAAGCCTTAGAACCTGTGCGGAACTCTTAGAGCAACCTGATCTTGCAAATGACAAGGAAAGGACTTTAGGCACTGAGGATGTCAGGGTTTAGGGCGCAGAATTCAGGGGCCTAATTACAACAGGGGTTTGGGTTTAGGGTGCAGGCGTGTCGAATTTGGATGTTTGGGTACTCCAAGTATAGGATCACGTCGAAAAGCTCATGCCCCACATGCAGGGTAATCGGAGAGAGTACTGAGTTTAGCGTGTAGAATCTTAGGGCATGGACTTCTCAGGAGGATCCTTGAGTTTAGGGTTTGCAGCTAGCGGCTTGCTTAAGCGAGTAAGAGTAGCATCATCCGGGTCGTTCGGAGCTTCTACCGCTAGTCTCACTCATCAAGTGCGGCACACCAGGCTGCGGGGACGACTGCAGAGGCCACCCTAAACCCTTAAGCCCTCAGCCCTAAACCCTAAATGCGACCCCGACACTTCTGCATTGTGTTGCGCTCACGAATGTGCACTCTCCAAGGTCGCCAGTTGACTTCGATGCGAAAGTGTTTGTTAGAGCGAGTGAACCTCAAGCAACCAATTGAATAGTGTACCAGGTGTGGTGTGCACAAGATGCATTGCCCATGCCAAACTGATTCCGGAGGCCGTACACCTGCTTTTTTGATTGCAATAATTATATACCACCCTAACTGAACACACGCTAACCCGCTATATGCCCTAAAGACATTCTGTCTGAACGGCAATATACTGGGGGGCCGTAATCATTCGAGGAAAACTCCGGGGGCAGTTGCGGGAAGATACTGTTTAGGGTTTAGGGGTTTAGGGTTTAGGGACGGACTGCAGCCTCAAAGGGAAACCAGCACGTTGCGGCTTCTCAACCTAGACCCCCAACCGGATAGGGCTTTTAATCAGGTTAGCCGTGAAAGCCACGCGCCAAGGCCCTTGCCATATGGCACATGCTTGTACTTCATGGCCTCAGTCACCCAGAGACTCCAATATCCCTTAATAAAGGAAAATACACCTTAGATCTCATTAGGGATCCTACTATAATTTAAAGTATATTTCTTAATTAAGGGATATTGGAGTCTCTGGGCATGCGGAGAAGCCCGGGGTCTGAGTTCCTATGTAACATGTAGCAACACATGGGAGTTTCCGAAAATAAAGGGGGTACCTTATTTTGGGGTCCTTATAATAAGGATCCTACTATTCAGGGTACTATAATATATTCGGGTCCCTAGTCCCCTACCCTCACATCTGGGTATGCAGCAGCAAAGGGTTCCACCCTTTCAAAACCTTTACGTACACCACAACACACATACACACATACTTGCTCAGGTATGCACATGCGGAAGCGTGCATGCACATGAAACGTGTGAGTCTATGTTTGTATGCATGTATATACACTAGAATCACTAGAACCACACATGTATCATATGCTTCAATGCGGTTGCATGGATCTGCAAGTCAACAAAGCCCCTGTTTGAATACAACGGTGTGCAACAGCATGCCTGTATGCGCTGCATACAAATGGGGGGCTGTCAAGGCCTCGGAGTCTTTTCATGAAAGTCTGTATGACATGTACACTACTGCATATCACTGTGCTTCCAAGGGCTCCCCAAAATCGTAAATCCTAAGCTGTATATACCCTAAACTGGCAAATCCCCTAAGCCTGTAGCCTGAACGCTAAACTCACTGATTAAACCTCATACCCTCCCTCATCCCTAACTCTTTCTGAAGCTCCCGTGCTATACTTCTCGAGGCTGTGATTGTGGCTGCGCCGATCCTATGTCGAACACCAACAGACGGAAAATAATCAGAGCCCGAGAAAACCGTTAGGGTTTGGGGTTTAAGGGCTTGGCTTTAGAGATTAGGGGATTAGGATTAGGATTTATGATTCATGACTCCCCTTTCCCCGCCACGCTGTAAAGCCAGACAGAAGCCAACAAAGCAAAAAAGAACATCAGAAGCTGCAAGGTCTGCCACCAGAATAAGCTGGACGGACGCTCGGCTTTAACTCCCCCCCCCGACCGCACAACTTCCTGCGATCCGAAACCCCACAACTCCAAACCCCTAAACCCCCCAAAAGGGCCCCAGAATTTGCAAGCCCAAGCCCTGCACCCTAAATCCTGAACCCTTAACCCAGTGCGCCCTAAATCCTGGACCCTACACCCTAAGCCCCAAGCCCCAAACCTCAACTGGAAGCCTTAATTTGGGTTTAGGGTTTAAGGTTTTAGGGTTTAGGGTAGTAAACCCTAAATCCTGGACCCTGCACCCTCAATCCTGGCGGATGCTTGCCGACGTGCAGCCACCATGAAGCCGCTGTCCGGCCGCCAAGCCTACAAAGGCGACAAACACAAACGACAAAGCGAATATGTCTTAGTTCTGTAGGTTCTGCCTCCAGCGCACGAAGACCCACATGCCGAAACCAAGCTTTACTTGTACCTTGAATTGTAGTTCATATTTTCTTTTTTGGCTTACCTCAGTGCGTGATGTTACCTCATTTCTTCAGTTTGATAGTAAGAACAACAAGGTTCTCCCACAGAGTCTACAATTCGGGGTAAAGGTAGATCCCAACATCTGAAGCGCGAGTATCACCTAGCCCAAACCCAGAACCATCAACCACCTGAGCACTACTGTCGTAGTTAAACCTGAGCCTTGAACACTAAAGCCCTAGAGCTCGAATCGGCCCTCAATCCAAACCCTTGGACACAGCCCTAAACCCCTAAACCCTAAACCTTAAACCCTATAAGCCCTAAACCCCTAAACCCTAACCCCTAAACCCCCAAACCCTAAACCTTAAACCCTAAGCCCTAAACCCCTAAACCCTATAATAAGCCCTTATAAGCCACAGACCCGAAGCCCTTCTGCCTGCGGGGACCGCAGCATCAGAGAGCGACGCCTCGGACCGCTCGGACCACTAGGTCTGGGGTGTAGGGGGTTCGGGGTTTAGGTTTTAGGGGTTAGGGGTTTAGGGGTTTAGTGTTTAGGGGTTTAGATTTTAGGGGGTTCGGGGTTTTGGGGTTTAGTGTTTAGGGGTTTAGGTTTTGGGGGTTCGGGGTTTAGGGGTTTAGGGGTTTAGGTTTTAGGGGTTAGGGGTTTAGGGGTTCATGACGGGTTTAGGGCTTAGGGTTTAGGGGTTAAGGAGGGGTTTAGGGCTTAGGACTTAGGGTTTAGGAGTTTTTGGGGCCTAGGGCTGCGGGTCTACCAGCAGCAGTGAGGCTCCTCTCGCACCGAGGCCCTAACTGAGAGACTGGGGTTCAGCGGGGTGAGGTTTAGGATTTGGGGCGGGGGGACTTGAGTCTAGGATTACATATATTTAAACTTCATACCAAACCAACGCACTACCCGAGACATTTGCAATCACACCGCTAGACCCTAAAGACTAAACCCTGAAACACAAACCCTCCACGCAGAATGCGCCCTTCGACAGGAACGCCTCAAATTGCCTCAAATTTCTCTACCTCGAACACCCGACATGTAATACCAACTGTATGAATCACACACGAAGCCTAACACTGGAGCATTCAACACCCAGACCCGATACTCAAATTCTTGAACCCCACCCTAAACCCGAAACCAAAACCCTTTGTACCAGACTTGTTCTTAGGCTCTAGAGTTTCGGTTCTTGGAGGCCTTTCAAGCTGGCAGGCATCTGGGTTTACGGGGTTAGGGTTCGATGTAGGGTTTACGGCTTACGGTTTAAGGTTTTAGGGTGGTTTAAGGGTTATGTTTTAGGGTCTAGGGTTTAGGGTTTAGGAGCTAAGGTTTATGGTTTAGGGTTTAAGGGTTTAGGGTTTCAGGTTTTGGGGTACTTCAGGTGGCTCCTTTAATTGGGACAAGTTTTGCTTCGGGAAGACGCTTGACAGGGCGGGCTCTTCAATGTAATTAGGGGCCGCACTACCTCGACCACGATGTCGGGGTACATTATAGACTATAGAACTTCATAGAACAGCTATGCAGCCTAAAACGTGGCTTCATCGCGAAGTATTCGAACCTTAAACCTTAAACCCTAAACCCCTAAACCCTTAACCCCTAAACCCCTAGACCCTAAACCCCTAGACCCTAAACCCTCCATTTTGAAACCCCTTCCAGAGCGTGCCCGCTCCATGTCGCCATGGACACGCTGTGAGTGAAGGCCTTCTTCTCATACCCGTCGGCTTAGGGTTTTGGGTTTAGGGTTTAGGGCTTAGGGTTCTTAAGGTGTAGGGTGTAGGGCTTAGGGTTTAGGGGTTTAGGATTTAGGGGTTAGGGGTTTGGGGGTTTAGGGGTTTAGGGTTTAGGGCTTCAACCTGGCAAAGATATGTGTCAACCAACGGATGCTGCTGTTTCTGAGCAAACGTCCACCTCTTCATCTTTCTCATATGCTTCATCCAGCAGTCCGGCCGGAAATGGGATATTCTCCCGGCCGCATGACGGAATGCATCGGGCTGCTCGGTCACATCAGTTCTAACCATGGTTCTATGGTTCTAGTGCTTCCCCATCCCATTATTATTATTATTACTGTTACTATTGTTATTTGTAGACTATTCTGCAAGATCACGCTCGTCCTGTCTCTCCCACACGGTTGTGAAAAAAGGGCCCAGTCTGCGCACCAGCGAGGGTCATTCTTGGAAGGCGACCTCAAACACCTTAATAAAGAAGATCCCCGTCAACGCCAAAGCCATACACCCCACACATCATCTCAAATGCTAACCACCGGAAACCCATCAACAAGCAGCTGCCCCAACATACTACAGCTCAAACCTCTGCTGCCTCTCATCGACTCTTTGAATATCAATGCCAAGGACTACCGTGAGACTTACAGTGCATATCTGCAAAGCTGAAGTTCATCGAGCGCGAGTCACATGCCTTGCATCTTTTTTTGTCGAGACATTCCTCAAACCAATCCACGAACCACCACCGAACCAAATCTTCAGCTCCTGAACCCTTTAACCCTACAGCAAGAAAGCCTCAAGCCTCAACGTTCCGAGTGGCTTGAAGGGATGAACTTGCTCCCCAACTCGAAGAATTGCACCGGCCGAGGAAGCGTGCGCTACGCTGTGAAAAAATGCCTCCTGCGAGCGGCCGTTCGCCTAACGGGGCTCCTTATTTAAAGGCCTACCTTAAAGCCCAAAATGTCTTCAAGGGCCGACTAAATGCTAAACTCCCTAAACTCGAAAGCCTGGGAACAGACTCAAGCTAGTAGCAGCTTGGGCCTTCGGGGCTATAGTTTCAAGGTTAAGGGTGCAGCGCGTTGTTAGGACTTAACTGATATCCGAATTAGGACTTGGGGGCGGAGATGCTTTAAGGCTTTAGGGCTTCCGCATCCCACCCAAATGATCCACCAGGCCACAAGGTTCTCTCTGCAGCTCTTTGACAAACCCTGAATCCTAAACCCTAGAACCAAGACAAGGGAGTTTCTCTGCAGGTCTTGAAACCTCCTGGCTCTGAAAACCCACTGTTTTGAAATCGAAAACGCGTGAATGCAGGAAGCCCCCAATATCTTCCCCAACGCCCGTCCGAGCGATTCAGATACCATTCGGCACCTCGGCAAAGAAATACGGTCTTTTACTCAAGGTGGTTGGGGTTCTACAGGGCCTAGGTAGACCCCCTAAATTCATGGTAGAGGGTGTAGGGCGTAGGGTGTATAGGGTTTAGGGCGTGGACTTACTCACAGAAGTTACCGTAGTTAGCCCGCTTACAGGAAGGCGGGAGCAAACCGACAACAGGGTGCAGAGTTCAGGGCGATGTGCTTAGGGCACAGGGTTGTGACAGAAACAGGCACAGGGAAAGCGGCGGAAAGGGAGCGAGGGACAGAGAGAGGCAAGGAGCAAAGGGCAAACCCGGACAGACTCAGAGACGTCTGGACAGCAGTAGACACGCACTCATGCCCGTTTGACGTCGGGAATCGTCAGGATATGTCATGCTACACTCGATTAAGCATTTGATCCTGATGTGTGCTGTGTGCTGTGGGACGCGGAAATTACCGAACATCCGTATATGGATAAACAGGACCTGAAGAGGGATCCTGATTTAAAGAACTACCCAAAAGTAAGCTCCGCGCCGCGCGTCATACTCGTCTCGATGAATTGCCAGTCCTGGGCTCAATCAGAAACCCTTTTAAAGCCCAAATAATAAATAGGGACCCTAATAATTAGAATATGTTTTGGGGCAAATTCTACGATAATTACAATAAGGAACCCCCCAAAAATGGTACTAGCAATTATTTAGGCCCCTATATTAGCAAACACGCCCCCCCTAAACCCAAAACCCTAACCTTGAAGGATTTTGGAAGCTCTGCGGGAACCACTCTCGAACATTCCCGGGCCGGGCGGCATCGAAAAAGGTCTCCCCCTCTGCTCGCCAGGTCAGCTTGTACTCATCGTGCAGGCCACCGCAATGGCCATGAGCCTGACAAAGTTTAGGTTTAGGGTTTAGGGTTTAGGGTTGAGGGGTTTGGGGTTTGGGTTTAGGGTTTACCTTACCTAAACCTCGCACCCTAAACTACACTCTGGACCTTAAAGCCTTAAACCCCAAAGGCCTGAACCCTACGCCCAAACCTTAAACCCTAAAGCCCTCAACCCTGAACCCAAACCCCAAACCCAAACTGTAAACCCCAGAGCCCTGAACCCTACACCCAAAGCTTAAACCCTAAAGCCCTGAACCCTAAACCACAAACCTTCAACCCTAAAGACTTGAACCTCAAAGCCTCTATGACCAATCCCAAAGTGTCCATGTACCCGCATAGCGGTTTAGGGTTTAGAAAATACCTGAATAGGGAAAACATGAATGCCTAAGTATGTAGCACATGAGTACATGTACCTCGGTAGCTGGTAAACTCATGGCCCATCTGGGTAACCTTTATACTCGGTTGCCGAGGACACATGCCCCAAAACGTGTACACTTTCAGTTCTATAGGGGATCCTATTGCCCGAAAATTGTAAAATTGTAGTCTGGCGGCAGCCGCGACCTTTTGCGCCTCTGACGCTCGGCATGTGTACAAGTAGCAAGAAGCGCTATAGTGGACATAGTCGTCGTCTTGGGTAGTTACAGTCGTGAGAGCAACAATAATCATGAGTCCATCAGATTCGGTATCACATTGTCAGAGCGGGCACCGATACAGCTACGGGCATTGCATCGGTCATTGCACCTATCATCTTCAATCAACCGTCCAGGAAGTCAGACTCAATCAAATCGACAACTGCTTGAAAGTATGTAGAAGAAAGGCCTTTTACAGGTCTTGGGCCTATTTATAACTACTTCTAGTATATCTACTTCTAGGGGTTTAAGATGGTCTAGGTAGGTTTTAAGGCCCTAAACCCTAAACCCTAAACCCAAGCCAGAAGCTTCCAAACTTCAGCCACCCGTGGCCTCCTTCGGCATGTAAGGCGGCACGTTAGCTGCCTGTGAGCTGATTATAGAGCTCCAAAGCCTAAACCTTTGGGGTTTAGGGTTTAGGGTCCAAAGCCTAAACCTTTGGGGTTACTACTGTCTAGGGTTACTAGGGTTTAGGGTCTAGGGTTTAGGGACCATAAACCCTAAAAATTGCTTTAAAGGTCCCTGTATACCTGATATAAACCTGGGATTCAAAACTGAAGGGCTAATGTTTGCAAGGTGAGCGGTTCCACAGCCTGTTGCTCCGAGGGCTCAGGTGCGTTATGGTTTACTGCTTCCCGTCTCCTACCTTAAAGAAAATATATATCTACGGTTCAATTACCATGTAGGGATTCATATCATGTACTCGGGCCCAACTATTAAGGCTCATATGGCTAAGCCGCACCTTCGACTAAACCCCAACTGGCAATCTCTCCAAATCAGCAGATCACCTTTAGGGTTTAGGGTTTAGGGTATGGGGTTTAGAGTTTAGGCTTGGGGTTTAGGGATGTGCAACTGAAGGCACTGCCTGAGAGACTGGGGTGACGGAGAAAGTAGCTGGCTAGAAGACTTAGAAGTGGCCTGGATGGGTCTATGGCATTTATAGCACTAAGTCATACGTAACCTACCAGAGCATGTCATGATCCTTCAGTATGCCCTCAAACCTCGCTCTCAACCCTGCCTACTCACACTCTTAGGTAAACCCCACATAAACTCTACACCTGACTAACTTCTTGCAGGCTAGTTCTGTCCTAAACCCTAAACCCCTAACCCCTAACCCTCAAGAAAGAAATAAATGGAAATTGCGTGTTGCTGTTGGCCATCGGGGGGTTTAGCAAGTCAACCCACCCACGATGGTCCAGCACAAACCGTCCCGCCAGTCACCAGCCCAGCTCAACCACCCAGGGCCCACCAAGTCCAAAAACAGAGGGGTTTTTGGGTTTAGGGGTTTAGGGTTTAGGGTTTCAATTAGAAAACCTGCCAACCCCAGCCCAGCCCCCGGCCCGCCAATTCCAAAATCGGGTTTCAGTGCGAAAAATGTTAGTCTAAACTTTCAGCCTTCAGCCCAACCCAACCTAATAGGGGGTTAGGGTTCAGGGGTAAGGGGCTAGGGGTTTAGGGTTTAGGGGTTTAGGGTTTAGGAAGGGAGAAGGGAGAAGGGGTTTAACCCCAGACCACCTGAAACCCAAATAGCCCAGGTCTTTAAGGACTTATATAAGGAAATCACATTAAGGAACCCTGAAGAAGTAGGTTTCCCATGGTCCTGTTTCGGATATAGGGCTGCTCACCTGGAAACCCGGAACGAAAATCTGAATGCTGCCAACTCTCCTCTCTGATAACAATATACTATGATATACCAGAATATACCCTAGCATACTATAGCCGCAGCTTGCATGCCCTTTAGCCTGAGAAACAGGTCAGGGTCTCGCGTTTCGGCCTGAGGGTCTGCAGCTTCGGAAAGCAAGTCGTAGAACCCAACCCTAACCCCAACACCCAAAACCCAAAGCCCTAATCCCAAACCCAAAACCCAATAAACCCTATAAGCCCTATATACCCTGAACCCTGAACCTCTCCAGCTCTCCATGCGACATGAATGAAGGCTCGGAGCCCCCGAAGCTTCTGAACATCCTCCTGTATAGACCTGCCATAACATGGAGATCTCCTAGATCCCTTTGTGAAACCTACAAAAATGCTTAAAGATCCTCTTTAGAAGCCTGACACAGAGCAGAGCCCTCTGGCGTTCAAGTCCTCCCAACAAAAAAACCTGCAACCGAAAAACCTGCAGCTTCCTAGCCCTCATGCCGGGGGCGGTGCCGCCGGAAGTGCATACATGGGATCGGGGGGTGCCACCTGCCACAGCTTGGGGATACGGCCGGAAGGCCTTAAGGCCTCAAGCCATGGGGGGAGACCAATATGGAGTTGAAGTCCGTGCTTTAGCTTCGAAGCTTCTGGACCAAAAGGCTGTCACACACAGTCCTGCACTAGGTTCAGCCAAGGTTTAGAGTAATACCAGGCCCCTGAACTTCGAATAAAGCCTTGGGTATCATCCGCTAAACCCTAAACTCTAAACTCTAAACCCTAAACCCTAAATCCTAAACTCTAAACCCAAACCCCAAACTCAGCCCTGAATCCTTAAACCCCGCAGCGAACACCCGAATCCATGAACGGCAAGCACTGGAAGCCTGGTCCTTGCAATAGCTTACAGTAAAGACCCGAAAAATGTGAAACTGGATCATGGACAATTAGTGCAGGAATCCCCTATATTTGACTCTTAAGGACTATCAGGACATTGGGTTTCCAACTTTTGGGCTTCTACTGTCGGGTTTAGGGTTGTTCATCTGATCTGTTTGTCGTTAAGAATGTAGCATCAAAGTATTCTCGACTCAGACCTGGCATCTGAAAAACTGAAAACCGAAAGATTTCGGGTTCATAGGGTGTATAGGGTTTAGGGTACAGGCCCTTCACCCGTCGCCCGAAAATACCGTTTAAGGATCAGGTTAGGTAGAGGGCCTGAATATCCGAAAAAAGGTTTTGGGTACGAGCATAATGTTGCATCTGCACCTCTATGTCTATGTGCATGCTTCTTGACATTTTCGGATTTGCTTCTTTTGACTTCGTGCCTCGGGAGAAATATGGCCTGACATGTAACCCTAAACCCTAAACCTCGATTGCCAGCCCCCGAGATCACCCCCCGGGTCAAGCACTGTGGCTACAAGGCACTCGCCATCGCCCCACCCCCAACACCCAAGCCCTACACCCCAAACCTCTACGGTTTAGGGTTTAGGGTTTAGAGCTGTGTAGCCGAAAAAAACCTACCATTTTTAAGGACTATATAGAAAAAACTGCAATAAGGAACCCTAATCTTTAGAAAGGTAGGTCTTTCCGGCTACAGGTAAACCCTAAATCCCTGAAACCATAAACCCCAAACACTTAAACCTAAAACCACAAACACTACAATCTGGCATCTGAATCAGGATGTACTGTAAGGTCTTGCTGCCCCTGATCTAAGCGCAGAGAGCTTTGGGCTTTAGCATTTGTATTGGGCTTTCCAGGGATCTTGTCGGTCTTGAATGCCCTAAACCTTGAAGCCTAAACCCTATAAAACCCGAAGCCCTAAACCCTAAAAACCCTAAGCCCTACACCTTAAAGCGTAAACCCTAAAGGCCCTAGGCCCTAAACCTTAAAGCCTAAGCCCTAAACCCTGAAGCCTAAACCCATTAAAACCTAGGCCCTAAACCCGAAACCTTAAAACCCAAGCCCCGAAAGCCTTATAAACCTGGAGACACTCGCGGACCCAAGAGGCCTTACACTCGCGCGGCCCAGAGATGACGTTGGCCCCTGCAGGGCCATCGTACTTCCTGCACAGTTGGGGTTTAGGGTTTACGGTTTAGGGTTCGGTTTGGGGTTTATGTATCCATAAAGGACGGGTTCCTTTAAAGGCTTCTCACTACAGTATGTACTTGGGTCCTAATTAATATCTACATAGGGATTACATAAGGCCAAAGTATATAGTAATATATGCGTACTTGGACCCTTGGAGCAAAATGAACCCCATAAGCCCTGCAAAGTACTAGGCCCCTGCCCTGAGCACCAAACCCTCTCAGGCGTCAGCCCCCAGGCCTTACAAACCTTTTAAGGCCTGAAGGCTGTTGGATCATCACCCAAGACCCCACTGCTGCGTGGACGTGTCCCCGCACAGCCTACCTGGGCATCCGAATGAGCAGCTCGCGGCCGAAAGTACATAAGGTCAGCATGTTCAGTTGACAGAAGACCTGTGTGCTCCGTCACATGACAGCTGGCACGTCTGCGCACAAGGCGGCCGTATGGACTACAAGGCAAGCGAATTATGGCCGCATCCAGCGCGAGCCACAGTGGGACAAGAATAATTTTAGAAGCTACGGTGAGGACAATGCTAAGAAGTCAAAGCATCATGGTCGGAACAGCGGCTGGCTTCCTGCAGAGGTATAGGCCCGATCCCAGGAATGGCAAGCTGAGCGCAATGGGCTCGCCACTTGCATCACAAGCCCGGTCCAGCACACCCGGAAGCTGCAGGCGCTGCCACAGTTGTGTTGGAGTCAGGGGGACATCGGATGACGTCGTCCGCGGGCACTTTTCTGCCTCACGCGCCAAGCACTGGTAGCAAAATCCATAAGCCAGGAGCCATGGTGATGAAGCTTACAACCCTGGAAGATCATGAACTAAGGGGTTTAGCGTTTAGGGTGTATAGGGTCATAAACCTGATGCCCTGCCGGGGCAGCGGAGTCTTCTGCAGGGGTCTCGAGACCCTGAGGCCTCAACCCTGAACCCTAGGTTGGAGCCCCGTCTACCATGAGACAAAACGCATGAAAAGCTTCCGAAATCAAGGGGTTTAGGGTTTAGGGGTTTAGGGTTTAGGGTTTAGTAAACCCTAAACCCGAAACCCTAAAGCCCCCTAAACCCTAAACCTCTTTAGGGTTTAGCGTTTAGAGTAGGGTCTAGGGGTTTAGGAGTATCCTGAATCAGGGCTTTTTTGAATCTGAGTGGAGACGGACCAAGCAGCCCTGGGATGCCCCTAATACTTAAAGGAAACTACAGTGTGGGGAGTTTAGGGTATATAGGGTTTAGGGTATATAGGGTTTAGGGTTTAAGGGGTTTAGGGTTTAGGGTATGTAGGGCTTCTATAAGGCCTCTATAAGGTATACAAACCTTGTATAAGGCTCCTATAAGGGTAACTACCCACCTGAAAATGTCTTAGATATACTCGCAGTCAGTCACCAGGCACCTTCACCGCTACTGAAACAAGGAGAAACAGGTGTAGACTCTGACGTCATGACGGTTCCTTTAAGGAACAGGTCCCGAAAAA
>CAJNJA010016919.1:0-11171 GCA_905231915.1 Symbiodinium necroappetens | reverse complement strand
CTCTCTCTCTCTCTCTCTCTCAACACTGCAGCGAGAGAGCATCGCGAGGAGTCGGAAACCCCCGCGGGATATTTCATGCATGTTGACCACAAGGCTTCGGGTCAAGCATCCTTCGCCCGGCAGGGGACCGGAGGGGTCTGGACGACGCCGGATCCGCCGTGGAAAGCACAGCAGCAGGACAGGCTGCAGATCGACCCCTCTAGCGAGCTCATAGCTTGACCACCTGCAGGGAGCAGCCACTCCCGCAATTTCATGGTCAGGGCCCTAGCAGACGCAAACGCATTCAGACAACTTTCAAGCATGTGATCATGTTCGAGGGATTGGTAGAGTTCGGCTTGTCTGTAATGCCAAGCCTAGCTGACAGTCTCTAGGGGTTCGCCAGACAAATTGCCAGCCTCGGCCCGTTGGGATGCTTGTGAACCCGTGCAGATCGCCGAAAGAGTTCTAGTTGGTTTTGGCTTGTCCTGGAGAGTTGTGAGGTTGAGCCAAGGCGGCGGGGGAGCGTCGGCGCTCTCGGCATCACCAGCTTCGCCAAGGACTCCGAGGCTCCTGGCTTCGGGGCTTCGGGCCATTGGACTCCCGGAGACTTCCTTGAGCTGATCCCATCCGAGTCCGGGCGGAGACACCGGCAGCTGACAGTTGCGATAACTTGTCTAAGGCACGCAGAAGGCAGAAGGCACTGCGACCTGTGGAAAGCTGATACCACCGGGCCCCAAGCCATTCCAGCACCGATCGCAAGCTCAGAAGCCTTTTCAAGGGTTTAGGTGGGCTGGCCTTCTGAGCTCGTTGTGCAACAGATGGAGGCCGCGAGCCGCGGCCGCAGAGGGCCAAGCGGCGGAGGGCTCGGGCAAGCTGAAAGATATGCGATTTCCTTGTTTCGGCATTCGGATCATTCGGGTATGCTTCTTTCTGGCTTGGAGCTGTTGAAGTTTCTGGACGCAGAGGTCTGTCGTGAACTGCTGGGGTTTTGAGGTTTCTGGTGCGGCCATGGTTTCGATGGCAGAGGCCCATGTATGAAGCTTGCACTTCGGTGAACATGAAAAGATACCATGCGAGTAGATGTTTGGCACTAGCTGACTAGCTTGCATGCAAGGCGCCTGCTGCCTCGCAAGTTCGACAGTGACGGCCCCAAAGTGCAGCAGATGTGTTGCTGCCGGGGATGCATCCAGTGGCACATCACCGACCTAGTCAAGGCCATCTCCGAGCAGCCCACCTTTGCCTTGGCTACCAGCTCAGCCGCTTCGGTGCCGGGAAAGCGACTCGCACTGCGGTGACCGCAAGGTCACCAATTGGTGGGTCTTTGACGCCTACGGGCATCCAGCAGCCCGGCCGGTGCCTGATACAGAGAGACGTTGCTTGATCATTTGCTGTGCAGACAGGTCAGGACCAGAGCCCTCCAAGCCGGGTCCCTGAAGCAGCGCGTTGCAGGAGAGAGTAGACGTATGTAGACGTCATGCTAAGTTTCGGCTCCTAAGGCCCGAGCACACCGCCTCAGCACCTTGGATTTGATCGAGAGATCGTTGTGTCGTTGTGCGAGTTGCATAAACGAGTACCCAACCTCCCGATCGACCGACACATGTAGCTGGCGTGCTGAGGAACGGTGTGTTATTTTTTTTTTCGTGTTGCTGCTTTTGTTGTGCTCAGCAGCTGAAGCCCGGCAAATCAGCAAGTGAGTGAACTGCCTGGGGGCCCAAACAGCAACAAAACAACACCCCATCCACAAAAAAAAACTGTCAAGACAAATCCAACGTAGTCGGACCTGCTGTTTTCCGGATGCCCGGCCGGGGGTCGTTCGTGAGCGCCGGGTTTGCTGCGCGCACCCCATAAGTCATCCGGAACCCCCAAATGGCTTGACCCCATCCGCAGCAACAGCAAAAAAAACACCTTTCCGGCAGCAACTGCAAGAACCCCCCCCCCCCCACGCAGCAACAGCAACAGCAACTAAAACAACACCCGCCCCGGCAGCAACAGCAAAAAAAACACCCCCCCCCCTCGGCAAGTGGAACGGCCGGTGGGGGCCCAAACAGCCAACACCCCCCCTGCCCTCCCGACTGCTCATGCAGCTGAAGCCCTGGCAAACCAGCAAGCGGCCGATAATTGGGTTTGCAAAGGGGGGGAACTCCCGCGCTTTCTTTTTGTGCCGTGCATGGCTTGCTGTCAAGAACATCGCGCCGTCACGAAGAATTGCGTCAATCACATAAGTGTAGAAGTTTTCAATTGTCAAAAACCATCACACGGGCGAAGTGTTGAATTTTTCAAAATCCATGATACAGGCCTTCTGTTTGCAAATGGGGGGGCGAGGAAGGCCCCCCGCTTGTTGAAGCCACGCAAGCTCGCTTCAAACATGATCTTGCCAGCCAAATTGTCAACAGAGCCCATATGGACCCTTCAGCACTCGTAATACCGATGTATATTGGGTTTGCGATTGGGGGGGCTGCCCACCCCCAACACCCCCCCCTGCTTTTTTTTTTAAATGCCGTGCATGGCTTGCTGTCAAGAACACCCTGCCATCAAGAAGAATTGTGTCGATCACATTATTTACTTTAAGTAGAAGTTTTCAAAGTTTCAATATCCATCATACAGGCATTTTGTCTGCAAATGGTCGGGGCGGTCCCCGGCAAGCCGTGCAAGCTCGTTTGAAACATTATCTTGCCAGCGAAAACAGAACCCAGATGAGCCCTCCCTGATGCCGCGCAAGCTCGCTTGAAACATTATGCTCCCAGCCAAAACAGAACCCAGATGGGCCGTTTTAGAACTCCTGATGCAGACGTGCATTGGGTTTGCAAATGGGGCGGGCAAACCTCATCCTGGCAGCAAAAACCGAGCACATACGGACCCTTTCTGAACCCGTCACGCATATGTTCATTGGGTTTGCAAATGGGGGGGCTGCCCCGCAGAAACAGCAACAGCAAAAACAGCAGCAACAGCGAACAAAAAAACGGCAGCAACAGCAAAATAAAGCCTCCGGCAGCAACATCAAAAAAAACACACCCCACAGCAAGACTCGACCAAACAAACAACAACAGCAAACAAACACCGACAGCAAAAGCACAAAACACCACCCCGCAGCAACAGCAAAAAGCAGCAACAGCAAAAAAAACACCCCACTGCAGCAGCAGCAGCAGCAGCAGCAGAAAAAATGCAAACACCCTGCAGCAACAATTAAAAAACATCCCCCTGCAGCAACAATAAGAACAACAGCACCGCAAAAAAAAAAGAAAAACACCGCCCCGCCGCAACAGCAAAAACGACGACACCCGCCCGCAGCAACAACACAAAAAACACCCCCCGCACAGCAACAGCAACAAAAACCACTACTAAAAACACTCTTACGGGCGTGCTGACTAGATAGCAGCTAGCTAGCTACTCACTCGCCTCTGCCAGCCTAGCCTTCCTGCCTGCCTGCTTGCTGCCTGCCTCCCTCCTTCCTCCCTCCCTCGATGCGACGACGACACGACGACTACTTCTCCCGTGGCTGATGCTCCTACTCCTACTCCTACTCCTGCTCCTAGCAGCCGAGGCCAGCACTTCAGGCATTCTCACTGCGACTTCCAGCGCCGCCGGGCCAGCCCAACTAAGCTCTGAAGGTTAGAGAAGCTTCGTGCAAGCGCAATCGGAGAGCAAAGAGAGTCCTGAGTCATGAGTTCGCCCATGACTTGACTGCATGCTCCTATTCTTGCTTCAAGTCGCTTCACGATTATGACAGCGGGTTTCCGTCAGCATGGCCCCAACAGCTTGGATTGGGTCCATGCTGTACATCACATTTTCAGAGGCAGCCTGGGGCGAGCTTGCTTCGCTTGACGGGGTCTTGACGGCGACTTCCACAGGTCTGAGCCATCAGCAGAGCGACAAAGCATTGCTCCAATGTCTGATCTCACCAGTAGAGCTCAGAATGCGTTGTGGGCTTCGCCTGGTATGGCCAGTCTCGGCATGTCAGACTGGTGCCATTAAGGCAGATGTAGATTTAGTAACTTTCGCTGGCAGCCTGCCAATCGAGCACCGCTTGTTCAAATCCTGCCTTCACCTAAGACTTAAGATTAAGAGTCTTCCGTTGTCTCCATATTAGCTGATCATCGAGCTTCTTTGGTACAGCTGCTGAGACGTCTCACTTTGCCAATGCCCCTTCGAACCAGCCCATTTGCGATGCTCGTGCCTGATGTTGGTAAGTCTATTTTACCTGATTTAGACTGGGTCCACACCCACAGGCAGATTAGGAGCGTCCCCTGCATGCTGCAAATGGAGCCGTGAGGTCAGACTACAGCTGCTGCTGTCGTTGGATAACATGGCTTTGTTGCTGGCCGTGACAGACCCTCCAATGGATCTGCGACACGGAGCCGGATCGCAGCGCCAGCAGAAAAGGAGGCGACACTGTGAAGCTGCAGGCATGCTGTGCATTACAGTTTGAGCCTGCGACTTCGCGCGTCAGCTGTAGATGACTAGCCAGCTAGTACTTTTCCAATGAGAAGCGCCGTGCGCCTGCATGTGCGACTTCGCTGATGACTGTCGTGAGACACCCAGTATCCCGACGCATGTTTTGCGTGCAGCCACCTCGGCGGTGCTTTTGCCCAGTCGCTCCCGATTGCCCGGGAGATTCTGGCAGACGCCGCTCGAGCACAAGCCACGGCCTTTTAAACTCTGGCTTTGGGAGACGCTGTTGTGCGATGCAGCAGCATAGTCTGCATCGAACAGGGTATCAGGAACCCGACCAAAGGAAAAGACCCGACCCGAGCCGAGGTGCAAGCTTGGGACGAGCGATTTGGAACTTCACCGGCTCCTCGGCTCCGACTCCTTTTCAAGCTGTCTCTGAGACCTGGTGTGGCCTTGGCACTAGGGTGTTTTGAGATGTGCAAGATTCCAGTCTTCACATCTACATCATCGGGCAATCTACCAAATATTTCCAAGCCTACCGATGGGGTCCGGCATGGGGGTAATTGCTCTCGCGTGTGCCTGTGCTTCGAGATGTGCTGCCGCACTTTTGCCGAAGGCCTCGAGCCAAACAGTCAATGCCAAGGCACCGCGTGAACACGTTTGAAGTAACCGCTTCCTTCGGGATCGTTTGCAATCAGCCTTTTGCGATTTATCACTTGTGCTGGAGTTGCAAGTTGCGGCAGGCACAAACCGAGGCATTTGCCAAGAGAGATGCAACTGGAGTCGAGGCTTCGTCCAGTGCTGCTAATATCGTGATTCCATCCTGTCTCCTATATCTTCTCTATTTAACGCTGCAAGTATTGATACATCTTGATCAAGACCAGCAGCTGCACAAGTCGCAATCTGTGCCACTTCCTTTGCCAGGCAGTTCATGACGTAATGCCCACTGAGCAGCAGATCTTCGAAGACTTCCTGTTTGAGGCTGTGTGCTGGATACCGGCAATGCTCTGCAAACTGTTGCAACAGCCGGAAGAGGCTGCTGCCACATCGACCGCAGTCGCATTGCAAGCGGGCTAGCTCAATTGCAACTATTTCTCTTGCTTGTGCGGTCGTTTCCAAGCACAGTTGGTAGCACGACAGCACTGCAAATCCAAAGGTTGGATGAACTGTTGCCAACCGTTATCAGGTGTTGGACTTCGGCTGTGGAGACGGACGGTATCTACAGTGGTCTTCCTGGAGTGCGTGATGCAACCTCGGTGTCCTGCTGTGGCATCATGACATCACACAGTTGGCTGAGGCAGTTCTTGCGCAGCGCAGAGGTGGCCATGTTCAAGCTCGGAAGACCTCCCATCAATCGCTTGACTTTTCTATTCGAGGCGCTTCGCACCCGTGGAAGAGTACTACGGGTGGTCGCTTACGAAGTTTCAGTGGGGCCCCCAAGACGCGCAGATGTTCCAGCCTGATTTCCGTGTGACGTGAGGCAGAGGCCCTGAGAAGTTTCCACGCACAGGAACCCAAGCTGCAAATAACCTTCCACTGCCCCTTGGAGCGATGCCCCTATGCAGGCACTCCAAGAGGGCCTAGAGAAGACAGAAGGGCTGCGGAAGGTGGGGGAAAGCAATCGCATCGGTTCATGCTGGCCACCTCCGTGCGCATAAGGACGATGTACAGCTAGTCCCCCTTGTCGGAAGAAACTTGCAGCTCGAGTTGGGAGCTCGGCAGAATGTGCCTCTTGATATCATGTCATGGGGGATGGGGCAAAATTGGCATTGGTGATCGATGTATGCTGTAAGTGTTTTCGGAAGGTACAGTCGATTCGGAGATTTTCTGTGCAGCTCGAAGCACCGACACAAGGTCGACATGGTGGAATGTGCGATGGACCGAGTAGCCGAAGTAGCCTAAGTAGCCCATGTTGTGTCAAAAAGCCCGGAAAGCGCAGGAGAAGAGTGAATACAGCGTTTGCATTCAGCCAGACGTGTAAAGTGTAAAGTCCAGCCATGGCGCCGCCGCGCCTGCGGCTAGCTTTAGTCGTCGGGTTAGTTCTGCAACTGGGGGCAGGCGCCTTTTGGGGAGGTCATCTGCAAGCGTGTGCACGGGCAACTCTTTTTGAACTGCCAATGCCTGATGCTGGGCCCTGCTATATAGGCATAGCGAATGTCTCGGAAGGGGACTCGGATACCGAAAAGTTCAGGACGATCCAGGACAAGGGTCGACTGGCTGGTTTCCAGGTAGCTAGGGTGCAGACACAAACGCAGCTGCAGGATGCCGTTAAGCAAGAAGGCACCGAAGGTATCGTACACGAGTGGAGTGGTATGATGGTTTGCTGCTCTGCATCCGTCATGCTGGCGCTGCTGATCGGCAACTTCCTCCACGTTTGCGAGGCCCGGGTCGGGACCCTCCTCTCTCTTCCTCTCTTCCCCTTCCGAGCTTCCCAGTATTTGCCAGTGGTGCGCGTCACACCCCCCTCTTTCATGAATGACGCGTGCCAGGTGAGCATCATCAGCGAATCGAGCGTTATCATCCTGGTGGGTTTCCTGCTTGGCACGGTTCTGCCGACAGATGGGTCTATACTTTGTTGGGCGATGGGAACTGTCGACGTCGAGACGGAGGGCTTGGTGATGGCTTCCTTCTTGAACCTTTTCCTGCTGCCAGTGATCATTTTCGAGGCTGGCTGGTCCATGATGCACCGCGACTTCATCAACCAGCTGAGACTTGAACCGCAAGTCTTGAAAGGTGTGTTTGACCAGTGCAGGAATCTTCCAGAGCACAGACTGCCGAGGCTAACAATTCTGACATTTGCAGTGCTGGGCACGCTCATCTCGATGGTAGTGGTTGGAAGTCTCATTCTCTCAACCTGCCACATTCATGGGATATGCAGCGCAGCTTTGTTGCATGAAGCTTCCGTCTGCTCGCTCCACGATACAGGTAGCAGCAGTCTCTGTTTGGGATCGTCCTGGGTAGCACATTCTGTTATGCGTTGAGAACTCTTGACTTGAGTGGCTAAATATAAGGAGAAATTCCAAGTCGGTAGCGTTATGTGTCCGTGTCCAGACATGTGAACATGTGTATTCAGTGTGTATGTATTGTTATGTTTGTTATGATTGCTAATCGTTCAACCCCGCGAACTGACTGCGAAAGAACAGTAGAAACACACTGCAAACCCTCATCATGGCCGTCGAAGCCACCACACGTCAATGCCTTCATCACCACCACCGTCCTAACAGCTGCCTGCAGAAGTTGACGCATTTGAGCGTCCTAGCCATTGTGAGCAAGAGGCTCATTTTCAGACACTTCGTTGCTGAGGCACATGTGACTTGTCCAATGCGCGAGTGTACAATTGCCGATCGCTGCTGCTTCAAGCTGTAACTTCCCCCTGCCATCTTGATCCTGGTCCTTCTGATTCTACATATTCACAATTCGGAACACCAAGTGTCACAGAATTTCTGCAAAGCCTTGCCAATATCCTGAGTATAAGCCCTACCCTACCATACTCCAAAAGTAGTATTTCTTGTATGACCCACTCATGTCCAGAGCGGGCTTCTGAAGGCGAACCCTTGTTCTCGAGGTAGACTCAGCCGCATTGTCCCTTCCGCATGTCCGGTGTTTCGTCCTTTTTCGCGCTGCCTCATGTCATGATTCTCAGAAGTACCAAGAACAAAAGCATTTAGCGGCCGATTCAAACCGGCTCCGAAGGCATCAGAAAAGCTGGTGCTGTCGAACCGCCCCCTTTTTTGTCTGCGTACCGTGGTTCTTTTTGTCTTCAGGCTTGTTCCTGCAAGCAGGGCCGTTCAAGACGTGATTCGTCGGTGTTCTTTGAAATCTTGAGAATGGTTCGTCAAACTATTTCCTTAGCTGCAGCTCTGAAGGTCTTGAACTCTTTAGATTTTCAGGCTTTTTCACAAGCTGAAACACAACACTAGGAAGTCGTTTTCAATGACAGACGGCAAAAGAGTGGCTGCGAAACAGAGGGACTGCCAGAAACAGTTAAACCCTTGGCTGACATAAATTTTCTGCTTCGGCATTGGTTGCATGCTTGTTTGTTGCAGCCGGGCCGTTCACAACAGAAAATGGCCTTCACATGACCTGTTTTGCGGCACTTGTTTCATGCTTGTTGCTTCAACCAGAGCCGCTCACAGTAGGATTGGCAAGTTTCAGCACCAATCGAAACTTCAAGGCTGAAGATTCTGGAGAAGGCATTCCGCGTAGTCTTGAATGTACATCCCTTTTGTGGAAGGTGTTAAGTTTCCATGCTCCGAAGCCTATTCCCGTCAGAACTTCCCCAGGCTTGACTACTGTAGTTGTGATTCAGCCATCATGCGAAGCTACTTTGCGGTATCAGATATACATAAGCCTTTTCCTTCTCCTATTTTAATATACCATGCGTACATGCATACGTACGTACATACATACCTACCTACATACACATTTACACATGCCTTTCTGTTTCGCAACCAGCACAGGCACGCACAGCATTCACCTACGCAGCCCTGATCTCGGCAGTAGATCCCGTGGTGTCTGAGTTGCATTCAGAGAACTCGAACTTGTACTCCAAGTTGTCAGTTGGTCGAAGAAGCCTTCAGGCCACCCTTGCCACATATGCGCATTTGCAAGTTGACCCGCTTCTCAACATCATCGTGTTTGGAGAGTCTGTTGCGGCTTGCTTGCAAAGTTGGAGGACCTTGCGAACAAGAATTGAACGAGGGCGAACGAGGAGAGGGAGGGAGAGATTGAGAGGGAGGGAGAGATTGATGACAGTGCTGTGATTCGCCATCATGTGCGAGCGGTGCGCTTGTTGTGACCTCGACAGGCAGCAGCAAGGGGTTAAGACAGGGGAAACGCTTACATTCATCTTAGTGGTGTTGTGCCTGGAGCATCTTGGACCTATGGTTGCACATTGGAACATGATCCCATTTCACGAAGGCTTTCCCCACTCAATTTGTGCATGTTGGGGATTTCCAGAAATCCGTACATTGTGAGAAACATGCACGGATTACACACTCATCTTCTGTTTACCCCTCCGCAATGGTCGGCAATACGCTTGCGGGCTTAATGCCAGGGCCCCCCCCCCCCCAGGACTGGGTTTCCCTTTATTCTGCCTCTGGAACCGTGTGTGCTGTCCTGTTAAGAAAGTGGTATGATCGTGTGAACTTCGTTTCTAATGGGTCATACGGGCGCACACACACATGTGCCTGTGTACGTGTGGCCCGGTGTATACATATACACACACAGAGACACATACATACATATCTCTCATACACACATGTGCCTGTGTGTGTATGGCCCGGTGTAGACATATGCACAAGCGCACACACACACATAGATACGTACATACATGCATACATACATACATACATACGTACATATATATATACACACACACACATACACATGGACCAAAACACACACACACACATGGACCACTTACACTCCGCCATGCTTGCGTGGAACAGGTGCGGTTATTTTGTCCTGGTATGGAAGTGCTATATGTCCTTGTTCCCGTGTCAGGCTGCTGCCTTGTGGTGTGTGGTATGTGTCCTCTTCTCTACTTCGTTTCCCCTCGCCCATCGCCCCTGGTTTGTGCCACGAACCCAGGTGAGGAAGGAGAACCCGCCGCCCGTCCCCCCCTGCGGAACAGGACTGGGTTTGGACTTCGTTTCTGATAGATTACACAGGTAGTGCCAATCATGTGAAGCTTGATTTGAACCCCTCCGAATGCGAATGAGCACAGGTACCGCTTGTACTACTCATAAAAAGCCTTGTGTTGAACCCCGCCGTCCCAGGCTATCGAGCGCGCACTAGAACAAAGTACAAAGCCTTTGTCAATCCTGGAAAGCCCAGATAAACCCTATTAAACCCTATTGAAGCCCTCATAGAACCCTATAATAACATATAATAACTGCTCTCTAAATAAAACCCCTTGTAGACCCTATGAAAAGCCGAAGAAACCTTGTACTCGCACTCATAAACCTGTACGGACCTTCTCTTACGGGGGTGGGATGGGGGGGTGGAGGGGGTGCAGGGGGAGGGGGAGGGGGGGGGGCACACAACCATATCTGTACTTATCTAAATATATATCTATATATCTATCTCTATCTCCATATCTGTCTGTATGTATATCCACGTATGTTTGCATGTGAGGATATATATATATACACACATTCACGAGCATGTCTATGCACGTGTATGCATACATATGTATATATATATATATGCATGCATGCATGCATGCATACATACATACATACAAATGCATTCATGCATGTATGTATTTGTTTATACAAACATTACGCATACATATACATATACACAAATACATAAATGCTTACATGCGTACGTTTGTATGTATGTATGTATGTATGTATGTAAATATATAAATATAAATATACATATAAATATGAATAAAAATATAAACATGAATATGAATATAAATGTAAAACCAAATATGAATAAATACAATTACAAACAAATAAATAAATACATAAATATAAATATATATATATATATGTGGTATATGCTGTTTTCATAGAGCTATACCAGAACCTCCCGGCCCCACCCGCGAGTCCCATGGAGCAGCCCCATGCGGGCTCTTCATCGTCCACTTCAACCTCGGGTAGTGGGCAATGAACCTCCGTTTTACCCGGTGGCTTACATAGTTAGATGCTGCTACTGCTGCTGTGACTGCTACTGCTACTGCTAGGGCTACTGCTACTAGTACTCCTACTACTACTACTCCTGCTGCTGCTGCTGCTCCTCCTCCTCCTCCTACTTCTACTACTACCACCACCACTACCACTACCACTACC
>CAJNJA010016917.1:0-11172 GCA_905231915.1 Symbiodinium necroappetens | reverse complement strand
CCCCAGCAGATCCAGAGCAACACATTATACGGAAAGGTTTCTCTTACATATATATATATACACATAAGAGGGCCTATGGGTGTTATCCGGAAGTTTTCCTCCCAGAAACAGCTCCTTCCGCGCCGCTTTCGAGTAGCTTCCGTGCTATTTCGCGTGCGAGGAAAAGCCCAACAAACAAGAACACCTCAACACAGCCCCGGCACAGAAGCATCTCTGAAACCTGTATAGAGAGACTTTTATACCAAACAACACACAGCTCTAACAGGCTTCCCAAGGGTCCTTACATCTGATTGGAGGTGCGCTGTAGTCAACCCGAAAAGATCAAGCAGGGTCCCTCAATCAGGCCATGCAGCGCTAGCTAGGGCATGCAGATTTACGAGTATCCTGTCTACAGGCCATACACCTCTCTCACAAGCAGCGAAGACAGGTTTAGACGGAAGCAGGGGATTAAGGTTTAGAAGGGTCTCTTCACCAAGCTCTAGAAGGGTTTTGCAGGCAAAGAGTGCAGGTTCAGGGGGGGTTCTTTTGGAGGCAATAGTGCTCTAGAAGGATTCTACAAGCAGGTTGAAGGGTCCCTTAGGCAGGCCATACAGCTGGGTAGTTTCTACAAGCCATACAGCTCTTGAAGGGTTTACAGGCAAGGGATACTGGTTTAGAAGGGTCCCTTGAATAGGCAATACAGTTCCAGAAGGGTCGCGGAAGCAAGTGTTGCAGCTGCCCGCGAAGACAACGTTTTTTGTGCAGAGCCCTTTCCCGCACCAATGCTCAAAACGACCCTATGACGGTGTCCTAGAACTGTTTTCCTTTTGCGAAGCCTTTGCCTACGACGGTGTCCTGGAGCTGTGTTCCTGTTGCAAATCCTTTTCCCCCACAACATCCAAAACGACCCTACGAAGGTGTCCTAGAGCTGTTTGGCCAGCCCTTGCCCAAGTCTCCTAGAGCTACTTTGGGCTTGCAGAGCACCCCCCACCAACACCCAAAACGAGCCTACGACGGTGTCCTAGAGGAATGACATCGTTTTCGCTGGAATCCTCCCAAATACTGCACGACAGCTTTGGAAGAATGCATGTGTATAAACTAAACGAAATATGCAATACAACTCACTAAGCAGTTCCCCTTTCGCATCTCTTTTGCGCCGCTTTCGCGAACCTTTCGCGTGCGAGGGTTTTGCATACTTTTAAAGGGTCGATTTCAGGTTTGTATAAACTTACAGACAGCGGTTTTAGGACAGTCCCTATATCTATAATATATATATATATATATAACATACATCATACATATATGTGTGTGTGTACATATGTATATATATATATGTATATATATATATATGTAGAGAGAGAGAGAGAGTGGGACTGACTAGATGGCTCTTCTTACTGATTTGTTCAGCCCTCGGCCTTTGTACTCGGCTCAAAAAAAACTGAAACTCGATGGATTTAGGGTTCTCGGGTTTAGGGTTTACAGATGCATAATTGCATCAACCTTTTCTTCCCAGCTGCAAGTGCTTAAAACATCTAATTAGATCGAACGTCTTTCACTCGAAACGCTCTCCTTACTGATTAAGGGGGATTCGGAGTTCTCTAGGTATGCAAAAGTAAAGCAGTCAGGCTTCGCACAGCTTCGGCTCCAATCGGATCGAATCCACGGTAACCCCACCTCTTGGAGGAACGCCCAGACCGCTTGAAGTATCTAAGACGTAGTTGCGACTAGCGATCATTAGTGTGTGATACGTGTTGGTTTAAGGATCCAGGACTGGAGCCTTTGAAAGGGGGCCAGTCTTAACCTAGGGTTTCTGGTTCAGGGTTTAGGCTTTAGGGGTTTAGGGATTAGGGTTTAGAGTATCTCACATTTAACTCACACCAGATTGTAGGATGCCCTTTTTCGAGAGGTTCTTTTGTCTAGATTCTGGTTTCGTCAAGGGATCTGGGGAATGGTTGAAGGCATTGAGGGCTTAGAGGCTGTAGCCTTAGGGGTGCAGGATTCCTACAGTACAGCATGAAGGGCCCAGAGAACCCAATACCGCTTAATTAAGGAATATACCTTAAATTAGAGGGGCCTTAACATTCTGATTTAAGGTATATTCCTTATTTAAGGGGAATTGGGCTCTCTGGGGGCTTGTGGGTTTTCGGCTTCATGTTAGAGTTTAGAGCACGCAGTGAGGCTTTAGGCCGCCTGGCTCTCGACTTCTTCAGGTGAGGCTTCAGGGCTCTACCCATAGGCCCTTAAGTTTTTCCCTTTTGGGATTACCTTACAGGATTCTAATTAAAACCACAAAAAGGAACTACTTAGGGGCCTATGGGTAAAAGGTCAGCGGTGTAAGTTCTGGGTTCAGGGTTCTACCTCTGCCTCTAACCCCAACAAGCCCTACAAAACGGGGCGCTGTCCCCTTCATTGAGGCAAAGCTCCCTAAACCCTAAACCCTGAATCCTAAACCCAAAACCCCAAGCCCTAAACCCTAAACCCTGAACCCAAAACCCTAAACCCTGAACCCTTAACCCAAAAGAGTAGGCCTTCGGAGAAGTTGGTAGGACACCGGTGTAGCGGCTTTCATCCACCGGAGGCTCAGGCTTACAACACCAAAAAACCCACAACAGAAGAACCTGAAACGGTTTGGGGCTCTTAGGGTTTAGGGTTTTTTGGGTTTCGGGTTTCGGGTTTCGGGTTTAGGGCTTTTAGGGCTTTTAGGGTTTAAAGGGTTTATAGGGCTTATACGGTTTATAGGGTTTATAGGGTTTATAGGGCTTTTAGGGCTTATAGGGTTTATAGGGCTTGTAGGGTTTAGGGTTTAGGGTTTAGGGTGTTCTCGCGCGTTTTTTCGGCAAGTGTACAGGAACTTGATGGGTTCAGGCTTGTAGTGGCTGTTAACAGTGTAGAAGGACTAGTGTATGTAATGGCATATGCATGTGCATGTATAAAAACCTTCCTTTCGCTACGTAAAACCAGAGAGGGCGCTTTTTGTAGACAAGGGTTCGCTTCTGTGATGTAAGACGCTGGTCATCATAAATCCGATGGGAGGGGGCTCCAGTTTAACCCTAAACCCTAAACTCTAAGCCGTCATAACAGTCGCCGCATGTAATGTACGACGCAAAGAAGGTAAACTGTTGAATCCGTAAACCCCAGCCCGAGAGCGAACGAGACGGGAGAGAGAGGGAGAGAGACACACACACACACACATATATATATATACATACATACATGTATATGTACATTTATATTTATAGTATATGTATATTATAGACATAGAGAGACAGAGAGAGGAGAGAGAGATCGAACTTCTGAGGTGATGAATCGTGCCCTCGCCGCTTTCATCATCGGGCCGGGGGCTGTGTGTTGCAAGTTTCAGGTAACGTAGAGGTCTACGCAGATAAGAGTGGTATTCTCCTCTTGTTTAAACAGTAAACTTACTAGCTGAGTAGGTAACCCTTCACCTTTTTTGGGCTCATATAATCCTACCATGATTGAAAGGTTAACCTTTTCTGGGCTAGGGTACTCAGCCCCTAAGGTAACGTAAAGGTCTGAGCAGTTGAGAGTAGCATCCTCCTATCATATCCTCTTATACTCTGAGCACTTAAACAAATGTCCCCTTATGAGTCCCGAAATAACTCCTTATAGTCTGGTGTGTTTCTAATGTCCCCTTAGCAGTCCCGAAATAACTATACTAGAATCATCTGAAAACTGCCTCAGCATTCAGAAACTCCCGTCCCAACGTTTCTGTCCCCTTATCTTCAGGAATCAGAAGCCCTTTTTGCTTAGGGTTTAGGGTTTAGGTTTTGGGGTTTAGGGTTTTGGGGTTTAGGGTTTAGGGTTTCGGGTTTAGGTTTTAGGGTTCTTCCAGGGTTCAAGAGTTTCGTTGCGGAGTTTCATAGGATGTAGAGTGTCAGAGACTGCACAATCTGCCGGCATGCTCCCCAAACAAAGCACCGCGGCTCCTTTGTGTTTAACGCTGCTTTTTTCGAACAGGGAGCCAAGAGGATTCCAGTCTTGTGGGTGTTAGGGACTTCAGCAGGGACTTGTTGTTGCAAAGGGGGCCAATTTCGGAAGCCCCTTTCAAGGTTTGCAACTCAGCAGACCAGCAGCAAACGTCGAAAGGAAAGTATTGGAGGTAGATATGTCAAACGCACACGGAGGGTGAAGATGACATCGATCATGATGATGGTGATGATGATGACGATGAAGGCGAAGATGAGTAGTAAGAATCTCACTACGATGCCGACGATGAAGATGAAGGCAACGATGAGTGTCAAGAACAATGCTACGATAATAATAATGGCGTTCCATCCCCGAAGCGCTGAAGTGGCAGCCTAACGCTCTGGGGGCCTTAAGCCGCGAAACTCTCTTCCCAAGTCTTTGGTACCCGCCCAGCAGCACAGCTTTTGCACCCAAAACAGGACGTAAGCATATGCAGTTTACAGGGATATCCCTATCTTATTGGGCTTCGTTATAAGCGGGTTCATGTGGGACATCCCTATCCTATTGTTTCTTATGTGCTCTTTGGGGGCCTAACAACCCGGTCAGGGCTGCTTTGAGTCGCAGTCTTTGAGAGGGCCCGTCTTGAACTCGAAAGTCATGGCCTGTAGACCCAACGTACGCTTGGTACTATTCATGTACGGTTTAGGGCTTAGGGTTTAGGATTATAGGGTTTAGGGTTTAGGGTCACTATTCAATACTGCAGCTGTAGAAGCCTTGAGATAAAACTAACATGTGCAGCGACCTGACTTTAACTCTCGAGCCCTCTTCCCCACCAACGAGATATCAGCTAGAGGCCTGCAAACCATGGCATACGATGTGAGAAGTACGTCAAGGCCAGGGAGTTTCAGGGTTCAAGGCTTTCTGGTGCTTTAGATTCATAGGGGGGGTTCTTGGAAAGGTTTTAAAGGGGTTGAGGGTTCTGAGGTTGACGGCTTGGGGCTCGGAGGTTCAGATTTCACTTCTTTGCAGTCAAGGTGGGTTTAGGGTTTTAGGGTTCAGGGGTTTAGGGTTTAGGGTTCCATGCCTTCGATTGGATACCGAGATGGGCCTCGCAGTTCATAGTCTCGAGGCTCTGCAACGACAACATCATAGGCTTTAGAGGGTTTAGGGTTTAGGGCACCACCACCAACAATAACCCTAAACCCTAAACCCCCTAAGCCCTAAACCCATCATTGTTATTTTCGCTATGACCCTCGGAGCACCGCCGAAACCTTCGTTCCGACAGTAGGCGCCGGCATGCCCATGCACTATGACTGACTGATTCTTAGTAGGGAGGAATGGGTATTTGGGACTACTACAGGGGACCTTAAGGGACTATCATAGGGATTCATTGCCCCATTCTCTACTAAGAAGAGCGAGAATTAACCCTCAACCCCCAGCCCTAGTTAGTTTAATCATAAAGGCCCCTTTATCGTAGAACCCTCTAGATCATGGCTCCGTCTAGCTCTTTAACGAATCCTTTCCCAAACAGCCCATACTCAAACAGCCTTATTCGCCTGTTCGATACGCATATACAATATGTATATGTACATATTCGTGCATACACATACATACTTCCATACATATACATATGTAAGGTATGCGTCTATGCATTCATAGATGCACATAAGTGTAAAATGAGATCTTTGGGCCCCCAGATAAGTTATGTTATGCTGCCATTGTGTTTATGCTATGCTATGTTAGTGTTGGTGTTGTTGCTAATGATTAATGTAACGGTTATCGGCAATGTTCATGCTATCATGTATTGTTATGTTATGTTAGGTTCCTTTTCTGCTATGTTATGTTAATCTTATGTTAGGCTATGCTATGTCATGTTGCTGTCTTGTGTTATATTATTTTGTGTTGTGTTATATTGTACTGTATCATGTCCTACGATACTCTCTACATTTTACACATATAGAGACAAATATGTGAATAGGTACACAGACGCGCATAAACAGAACAAATAAATACACACATAAAGTGAATACACAAAGCATGTTTAGGCCCCCAAGACTATCCCGCGCTAACCCCTCCTATAAACCCCTAAACCCCTAAACCCTATGCTTTTAGAAACCCTAAACCCTATAAACCCCTGAACCCTAAAGTTATAGAAACCCTAAGCCCTATAAACCCCTAAACTCCTCCTCCAGGCCTTCGTCGACGAGATCGAAAACGACATGAAGCCCGGAGCCGAACGTAAACCACGGCTTCTGAGGTTCCTTCGAGGGTAATGTTAAGGTAGGGTTTAGGGTTTAGGGTTCAGGGTTTAGGGTTTAGGGGTTCAGGGTTTAGGGTTTAGGGGTTTAGGGTTTAGGGCTTGGGGGGTTTAGAGTTTAGGGTAGTCTGAAGGAGTCTCATCGGTTCTTTTGGGCCAGGATTTATGCGTTTTTTTTCAAAGGTCTTGATGGGATTTCCTGAGTTTGAAGGCTCTGGGCGTCAGGTTTTTTGGGTTGGGAATCTGTGCTTAGGGCTCCGGTTCTAGGATTCAGGGTGCATGCTGAGGCTTGCGGCATCGGATGTCGGTTCTTCGAACTCTGACGGGTTCTGAATTTTGCGGAATTTGGTCTCCAGGGTTCGAGGTCTTGAGGTTTAGGGTTCGAAGTTTTTCATGCACAGGAACCAGGAACAGAGAAGCAAGTTGGGTTTGCGGTTTGGGGCCGTGTGTTACGGCTGTTGCATGCATTGCTCCTTTTAAGGCTCTATGTAAGGTTTTCCCTAAACCCTAAGCCCTAAACCCCTTAACCCTAAAACCCTAAACCCTAAACGCTTCGTGCAGCACACAGACCCAGGCACCAGCTCACCTCTCAAACGTGGACTCAAGACGTCTCATGCCCCAACGCCCTAAGCCCAAAGCTTTGCAACCTCAGAGCACCTTGTCCTTATGAATAAGTATACGTCTAGTATATACCATACCCCCAAAACCCTGTTCGAATTATTAAGGCCCTCATTTTTGCGATCCCCAGTAATAACCCTTATAGTATCCCTTTTGAGGCGCCCTGTAAGGGAACCCTCTGCAGCCCGGACAGTCGGCAGTTTCAGATCCACAGCGGAGAAACGGCCACGAAGAAGCCCCGAGCTGTGAGATGTCCAACAGCTCGGAGCACAAGGAGCAATTCACCGCCGTCGTACCAAAGAACTCTTCGTTCAGCAATGATGAGAAGGCCTCTGCAGTCATGGTCATGCATCATCACTATAGTCTTCCCAGCTTCATCTTCATCTTTATGTTCATCTTGATCACCAGCATCACCATCATGACCCATCATCATCATCATTATCATCATCACCTTCATCACCTTCATCATCATCATCGTCATCATCATCACCATCGTCATCATCATCACCATCGCCAGTATCATCAGTCTCGTCCTGCGCATGCTCCGCTTCATCAAGCTTGGCTTCGGCCAAAAGGGGGCCTGCCTGTCGAGAACGGCCCTTCCTAAACCCAGGGTCCGACATTATACTATGCTGGAACCTGCTGAGGTTCAACCCCTACCACAACTGGCCAAGCTGCCATGTCCTTTCGGTAACATCCCAGGGTTTCCTTTCTTGGCATTTCATTTGCATACCGGCAAGCAATGCAGCCTCGCCCTGGACCCTAGACCTAAAAACCCAACTGGTCCGGTGCCGTGTTGAAATCATGTCTCGTCTTGCTCATCATTTGGCCAACTGGGAGTTTGAAGTGGATCCTCAAATCCTCAAGGTCAAGACCGCGAGTAATGACTGGATGTGTGGAAAGTTTCAGAACTGCATCCTCGAAGGAGCTTTTTTTGATGTATGTGGTCTCAGGGGCAGCGCGCATGGGGCTGAAGTTTTGCAGGATTGACGCGGTGGCCCCAATCCAATGTGGGGTCACTGCGTGGTGCAAATTGAACCTCGCCTTGATGCCACGTGCTACAGTGATCTAGACCAAGCGCTCAATCAGTGTGTATAGCTGATGATCATGAGAATAGTCCTGAGAGTCATGGCGATGCTGATGATGCTGGGGATGATGATGATGATGATGAGCAGGAAAGGCTCGACATCCGTTGGCAGCATGTCGTAGCATTAACCGCTAACGACGGTCGTCGATGTGTGTATATGTGTGTGTGTGTGTATGTGTCTTCCTGGTAGCAGCAGCTGTAGGTAAGCAAGTTCCTAAAACCTTGAGAGCTTAAAATTAAAAGCCCGCTACGCGAATCCTGAGCCCTCAATCGTGGCCCTATACGAGAGTTTTCGAATCTTATGCCCTTAATGGAGGGATCCGATTCTACAAGTGCTTTTCCCAAAAGGACCCCCCAATTGTTGAGAAACCCGCCCAAACCCAAAACCCGAAACGATTGCATGCTGAGAGGCGAGGCGCTCACCAAAGAAAAAGCAATACCCCTCAACCGTAAGCTTTTCTGGCCAGGCTTCGTGCAGTGGGTGTTGGCCATGCTACCTGGCGCCTGGCCAACATTTGCTTGCGCCCGAGCTTGGGTTTACCGTATATATGTTCTGTAAACTAATGGAATCGAGGGTTGCTTTTTGTGTTTTCGGGTTTGTTGGGTGTAGGGCAGCTGCAATCGGAACTGGAATTGCGACAAAGACCTGAAGCCCAAACCCTAAACCCTAACTAACAGGGGTTTTGGGGCTTTAGGGGTCTAGGGTTCAGGGTTTAGGGTTTATAGGGGTTTAGGGCCTTTAACTTTTTTGGGCTTAGACAATCCTGCCATAATTGCAAGGTTAATCTTTTTTGGGCTAGGGTACTCAGCCCCTAAGAAAAGAGCCAGCCGTACTCCCAAACCGAAAACCCTAAGCCACTAACTTATCCCAAAACCCTAAACCGCTAATTATACCCCAAACCCTAACCCACTAACTAAACCGAAAAAATCCTAAACCACGAACTAAACCGACAAAATCCTAAACCACAAACCTTAAGCCCTAAAAAAGCAAAAAAGCCCGAAGCCCCTCAGCCCGCCTCCTGAAGGCCAGACCTCTCCTGACAGCCTTGCTCACTGGAGTCACGTTGTGAGGGTTTTAGGGTTTTTGGGGGCTATAGGGGTTCTAGGGGTTATCGGGATTATAGGGTTTTTTGGGTGGGTTTTGGGGTTATAGGGGATTTAGGGATGAGGGCTTTGGGGGTTTAGGGTTTTGGGGTTTAGGGTTGCAGGTGCCAGAGTAGCTTTCCTTTTCATGATGCCCATCTTTAACGAATGAAAATGCCGGAACCCTAAACCCCCAGAAAGCCCAAAGAGAGTAAGCCCGGAACTCGAAACCCCAAGCTCTACGTAAACCCGAAACCTCAAAGAGCAAGCCCCTAAACCCCGAAACCCCAAGCTGTAATTCAGTGGCTACTGGTGATCCTGGGGATCCTGGCCCTTAACTGAAACCCGGGGGGGAGAGAACCCGGGTTTAGGGGTTTAGGGTTTAGGGCCGTTTAGGGGCTTGGGGTTTAGGGTTTAGGGTGCTAGGGTTTTGGGGTTATATAGGGGTTTAGGGCTTGAGGGTTGAGGTTTGGGGAGTTTGTTGGTGTCTTTGTGCGGGGTTACCTCTTCTGATGGTGTGGGGTTCAAAAGTCCACCGGGGGCGCATACGACGTAGTTCAAAGACCCCAACGGTCAGCGGCCCTGTAAACTACTGGCCGCACTCAGTAACAGAAGAGTGATATTTATAATCTATCTATATATATATATTAATATATATATATATAATATAATATATATATATATACACATGCATAAGGCCCTGAATAGTGGCCCTGTGCGTTTGGATTTTCCAGAACCCTAGGGTTTGCCCCCAACTCAATTAAGCTTAAAATCAACCCCCTGACCCACAGGCCTAAACCTTAGTAGCTGAGTAGGTAACCTTTAACCTCTTTGGGCTTACATAATCCTACCATAATTGAACCCTAACCCCCCAGGTACCTACTATATAGGGTACTAGAGCCCCTAAGGCCCCATATAGTAGGTACCTGGAGGGTTAGGGGAAAGGTCAACTTTTTTGGGCTAGATTACTCAGCCCCCAAGAACCATCGGCTCTCAAGTCTATCCTTCAAGGGCCCTCCGCAGGTCAACTCGGACTGAGAAAGCTCGTCGGAAACCCTGGTCAGATGCCCAGGTCAAGTGACCTAAACCCTATAAAGCTTATAAGCCCTATAAACCCTATAAACCCTATAAACCCTATAAACCCTATAAACCCTAAACCCAGGTCAGGTCACCGAGTATTTGGCCTTCCATGAGACCTTCGCCATGCTTGTGGCAGCACTTTGCTGGCGGCTGAGGTGTCTGTCAGGGCGAAGTTAGAGGGCTTCGTTTCATATACAGCCGGGTTTAGTGGTTTAGGGTTTAGGGGCCTCAGTAAACTGTTACCAATACAAGATTCGGTTTTCTGTTTTAAGTATAGTATGACATTACTATTATACCCCAGGCTAGTTTTTCAAACGATTAACATGGCCCCTAGATCGATGAGCGTCAAGTGTGCACTACAGAGCTCAAGGGTTTAATCTGATTGACACTTTGGGATACTTGTTCATGTCCCTTCTGGTCGTAAAGATCTTAGACGCACCCCTTAATAAATACTTCAGGTGCTGTCAACCTGCAACCCAGTTGTACAGCCTGACGATCGAGACCACGGTTCTTGCTTCTCGGAGTTTGCACGTCCTTTCATCAAGGAATATATACCTTAAAGCATCTTATTGGGGTTCCTACTATAAGTTAAGCTATATTCCTTACCCTAGTACAGGAATATATACCTTAAAGCATCTGAATTTGGGGATCCTACTACAAGTTAAGGTAACCTTCCTTAGTTCAAGGGAGTTTGGCCTAGCTCGCCCAAGCAAGCCCGACCGACTCATAGGTCTGAAGCCCGCACAGACGTTCTACCTATAGTCTCCATTGTAGTTCCTTTTTTGGTTTAGCCAACTCTATATTAAGGATCCTAAAAGGTAACCCCAAAAGGAACTACAATGGAGACTTCAGGTAGGGGCTTGGAGGTGTTAGGGTTTAGGGTTTAGGAGTTTAGGGTTTAGGGGTTTAGGGCTTGGGAGTTTCGGGTTTAGGGTTTAGGGTTCATCATCTGTAAGCCTCCTTAGTAGCTGAATGGGTACACTTTAAAGCTTTTTGCGATAATATCCTTATAGAGCTGAAAGTGTACACGTTTTTGTGTTTATGAACTCAGCTTTTAAGCAAAAGAACCTTCGAGTAGAAAGATCTTGCTTCAATGTTTTGTAAGATGCAGAGAAGTCTTGCAAGTTTAGGGTTTAGGGTT
>CAJNJA010016915.1:0-11173 GCA_905231915.1 Symbiodinium necroappetens | reverse complement strand
TAGGACATTTTTCAGGTGGGTAGCTACCGTTAGGACATTTTCAGGCGGGTAGCTACCGTTAGGACACTTTCAGGTGGGTAGTTGCCGTAATAGGAGCCTTAAGAAGGTCCATATACCTTTTTAGCCTTATAGAAGCCCTACAAACCCTAAACTCCCCACCTGTAGTTTCCGTTTTAGGCAGGCTCCAAGTCAGAAAGGCTTGGGGGAGCTTCGGCTCTGTGGGCCAAAAGGGCTTCGGGGGCTTTCTGGGGTGCTTAGGGTGTTTAGGGTGTTTAGGGTTGAGGGCCTTAGGCTTCGGGGGTTTTAGGGTGTTTCGGGTTTAGGCCCTCAGCGAGGGTTCTGGCCGGGCGAGCTCAGTTCAAGCCTGTGGAAAAGGGTTGAGGGCCAACAGGGCTTCGAGGGCTTTTGCGGTTCTCGAGTTTTCGGAGCATCGACTTGAGCGCCCTTTGTATTGAGAAGAGAGGCCCCAGAGGAGGCGTCGCTTGCCAGGTCACGCTGTGGAGATGTCGCAGGCTCCCAGTGGGGAGGGCTTTTTTACGTTGGGTTAGATGGGGTTCCTAAACCCGAAAAAACCCTAAACCCTAAACCCCTAAACCTAAGTCCTCAACCCTAAATTGCTTCTTGATCCAGGGTTTAGGGTACAGGATCTACAGGTTTGGACCGGTTAGGGCCCGTTAGGCCAGTGTACATGGCACCTCAGGTCAAGGCACTTGAGGTTGAGGCTACCAGTGTTGTCTTGAGCTCCGGCCGCAAGCCGCATCTTGAGACAGTCCTGGGCATAAGCCCGGTAGCTTCTGATTGCGGCGGCGATGAGAGCTATGATGTCTCTTTTGGGTGGTGTTATGGTTTGGTAGTTTAGTATTCGTTCTTGGGCTTGTTGGCTGCCCTTGATCGCCAATCAGATGTGGTTGCAGATTGTGCGGAGCCTTGGCTGCTGCGTGCGAGCGTGAACCCTGGACCATGGACCCTAGACTCTCCTAGACCATCCTAGACCCTAAACCCAACTCAATAGACGCGGCATGACGGGGCCGCGACGAGTAGTAATCGCATCGTTCGTGTGCTTTCGCTTAAAGGCCTCCAAAGGCGGAAAAATAGATAGGTACACTATGAAACCCGGAGTCTAACTATCCAGGTCTATCCGTTTCTACACGTGCACAGACCCGCACCATCCTTTCCGAAGCCCGAGGAGGTCGACCGATGTCAGCTGAAGCCCGCAGGTTGTTCGGCGGCCCAGGTTTAGGGCTGTTGAGAAGGGTTGCTATGAGGCGATCCAGAGGGGTCTAGCCGCGTTGCTACGAGGGTTCTAAGAAGGTTCTGTAGGCTTCGGAGTCTGATTTTGAGTAGGTTGTTGGGGGTGGGGACCAGTGCAGAATTTAGGTTTTATAGGGGTTCAGGGTTGATTGGACATTTGACTTTGGAGGAGGCAAGCTGAGGGTGCGCCGTCGCCCCTGTCTTGGCTGTCGTGGATGTGCGCCTTTGACGTGTTTTTTCAACCACTGGGTTTTCAAAGCAGTGTGAACCTTGCACCTGATTTCGGCTTTGGCAAAGGCGAAGGAATTGTCAAATCTTCGACGATGAAAATCCGCGACTTTCACCCCAAAGAGCCCTGAACCTTGAACCCTAAAAGCCCCAAAACACCCAAAACCATAAAAATCAAAACAAAAACCTTGAACCCCTGAACCTTGAACCCTAAAAGCCTTAAAAACACACCAAAAACCCTAAAAGCCCTCGACCATTTAATTAGGATACTTATCATGAGGACCATCCCTAAAACCATCCAAAAATCCCAACTAAACCCTAAAAGCCCCCCCAAAACCCAAAAAAGTCCGAGGCCTCTCTGAGGGCCAGTGGGAGTCCGACGCCTCGACGAACTTAGTCGCCCAGGGCTTGGAGAGGTTTTTTTTTTCAGGCGTTTTTTAGGGGTTTTCTTAGCTTTTTAGGGTTTTTTTTTTGGGGATTTTTAGGTTTTTTTTGGGGGGTTTTAAAGGCTTAGGGGTCAGGGATTGGGGCTTTCAGGGATTGGGGTTTAGGGCTTTTGGGGCTTAGGGCCGAGAGTTGAGTTTAGGGTTCTCAAGGGTTTAGAGCCTAGGCTTTATGGTTTGGGGTTTAGAGTTTAGGGATAAGGGTGTAGGGTTTAGGGGTTTAGGGTTTAGGGGTTTTGGGGTTTAGGAGTTTAGGGGTTTATATAGGGTTTAGAGTTTAGGGATACGGGTTTCGAGTTCGGGGTTTTGGATGTAGGGTTTCGGCGTTGTGGATCTCGGATGTATGGGTTTCGGATCTCGGGTTGAGGGGTTTTGGGTTTGTGGGGAGTCCCGGGGTGGCAATTTACGAAGCTGCAGTTCCCGAGTCAGCGAAGAACTGCGCAAATTCGGGGCTGCAAAATAAAGAAGCCGTAAAGGCCTCCTGAAACCATTAAAAGCCGCTATTGGACCACGATCTTCTAAGAAGTTCAGGTGCTGAGCCACAGCAGCCGCACAACGAGTTCCACCACGACGGCCCGGTTGCCAAGAAGTATTTTCAGGCTTGTGGCTCCTTGCTGCCCTCGGAAAGGACACTCGCCGTTCTGAAGTGGGGCGGGTTGGGGTAATAATAGTAATAATAATAATAGTAATAATGCTAATGATAGTAATAATAACAATAACAATAATAGTAATTATTGTTATATGATGCTATGCTCATCTACAGCAGCTGCTGTCGGCCACAGGAAAATAGGATTCCAGGCTTGCGCGCTTTCAGAGTAAAGGGGCGTTGCCGGCGGCTCTCCCTATTCCAAAGCTTTTGAACCCAAGTTCGTCAACCCAAACTCCTTCGTGCGTATCTTTTTGCCATGCAAACATCCGAATTTCTGAACCACGGATTAGGGTGTGGGGTTTAGGGTAGCTTCTGATAGTAGTTGCTGAGCCCCTAAGTTGTTCATCTGGGATTTCGTGTGGGTTCAAGACCGAGGCACTCGTTCTAGCCGACCGGCCGCGCACGTCGGGCATGGAGGCGTGAGCTTGGAGTTTCAGGAGTGTTAGGTTATGTTGGGGTTGAGGGTTTGGGGGTTTAGGATTTAGGATTTCTGCTGCAAAGGCGTTGAGGGTTTAGGGTTTAGGGTGGGGCTTAGAGTTTGGGGTTTGCGGCTTTCGGGTTCAATCAAGCAGGGGTTTAGGGATCAGGGTTTGCGGTGGGTTGAGGGTCTTGGATATTTAAGGTTTCGGGTTGATCTTAAGCCCTCCGTGAAAAAAAAAAACCTTACATTACTTACATTGCCTACATCAGAGAGAGATCCTTTATCATGATGTAAGACAATCCTTTGTCAAGGGCTTTGTCAAGGGCCTTGGAAACCACGACAGAAAAGCCGGAAAGTTCTGCAGATGTGTAAGCCCGACAAGGTTCTACTCCGGGCAGCGAAGATCATCGCGAACTCTTCGCTTCAACAGGTCATCAGACAAGCTCTGGAGTTTAGTTGGTTTTTGCTAGGGCTTCAGAAGTTTGCTGCTTGGATATATGCAGTTAGGTGTCGGGCGGCGTGGTTTGCAACCCCGAGCCCTAAACCGAGGGGCAGGCGTTGTGTGAGTGTGAGAGTCGAAACCGACCGGCAGGTATGTCTGTGTAGGGGTTGAGCCTTCGGCCTTGCTGTGCCCTGCGTGCCGGCGCGCAAGCTGGAACAACTTCAAAGGGTGATGTTGTTTAGTCCCCACAACCTAAACCCTAAACCCTAAAACCTAAACCCTAAACCGTGGCTCCTGAACCCTAAAGCGATAGAGCGAGAAGAGCCCGAAGTTTGGAGACGAGGTTGTAGCAGGGATGAGCTGCAAAGCGAAGCAGCCTTGAGAGTGCAGTGCAAGCTCTGTGCATACTACCCGCAAAGTCGCAAAGCCTAGCAACATTGCCACCAAGCCACAATGACTTGCATGTTGTCATCGTAGTACTACTGGGACGGCCACGGCGATCGTGACTGTGATCTTGATGGCAACACTAACGGTCTAATAGTGCTCTTGCTCTGCTGCCGCCGATGCTATTGCAACTTCTTCCGCCACCCTGCTGTCCTCGCAAACCCAAGCCCCACAAAGGATTCAGCCCTGACATCAAACGCAAAAGCGGAGGCTGCAGCCAAGTGCATTCCGAAGCAGGAGCAGCTTTAAGTCACATGTGCCACATGTCAACGCTTAGGAAATTGTTTTGGCACGCGCAAGTCTTGGTACGACACGTTCCTGATAGCCTCCTCTGACGGAGCCCGAGTTTTAAGAGTATCTATCCTGAGAATCGCTATGCCCGAGCCTTTGCTCGTGCTTTATTGAAATACCCTAAACCGCTTGAAGTAACTAGAAAAGGGTTTTGGGGTATATAGAGTCCGATAAGGCTCTAGGGAACACATGCGGATGCGGTTCGAGATTGTTCGGACCCCCTATGTTACACGCGAAGCCAGCAGGTGCGAAGAGACCAGCCTACCCGGCTTGGTTTTGCCAAGCGGCGGCACGCAGAGTCAACTCTGCCACACCTTTCTTGCTGTTTTTGTCTCATCTCTGCTGAGGGATGGCCTGCTCCTGTGGATATGCAACTGTGGATGTAGCTGCAAACGAAAAAACAAGAGACTAGGAAAGGAAAAGCATTCCTCGCGGGGGGTTTCGAATCTCGTATTGCATTCTTGTCTTGAGAAAACCATAGCATGGTGCCTGCCTGCTATGGCCACACAGTCAGTCAAGCATGGGCATAGTGATCGCGGTTGCTGCTTCAGATTGTGGCTGTGGCCATTCTGTCTTTGCCGCCATTGCTTCTGTTGACGGCTCGTTGAAGCTCGCACTAGTACTGCTTGCGCTCCTGCCATTGCGGTTTGGCATGGTCGTGTGATCGCTTCGGGCATGATTCCCCAGGAGCGTCCAACAGTGGGCGCCGAAATCCACAAGCCCGGAATCCTAGCACCACGAGTGCTAGCGAAGCAGAAAGCAAAACAGGACCACGAGTGAGAGGGGATCGAAGCCTTAAGACCCGAAAGCCCAAAGCATGCAGCTCTCTCCTAAAACCCCCCAGTCAAGCCCTGGTGTCCTAAATCCTGGTACCCCGCATTAACTCTCTAAACCTTTGATAGTACTGTAACCCCTACTGTACACAGACCCCTGAAACATGCAGATCCCTCAAAGGTACCTTACCGGAACTTAAGCCCTGAAGGAGCCCGTGCAGATCCCTCTAAGGTACCTCAACGGCACCCCTAAACCCTAAACCCTAAAAAGGCCTCCCCGAAGCTTCCAGCCGCCAGGTTGGAGGAGTCGAACCAAGACCAGGTTCAGGTGTGGTACCGGCTCAGGGGTTCCTTAGGTGTTTAGAAGGGGTTTCTCCGGCTTTCTTAGGGTTTGCTTGCAGTTTATGAGGGGTTTATTGGGGTTTGGTAGGGCTTATAGGGTTTAGTAGGGCTTATACGGGGTTAGTTACTCAACTTTTCTCTTTACCTTTACGGGCCCTCAAAGTCCAGAAGGGGATCGAGCCAACCTCCTCAGCATCATCATGGCATGATCGTGAGGATAATCAGTCCCATCAGCATGATTCTGCCTAGCCGACTTTGTTCATGATCTCAGCGCAGAAGCCGGGGCTTACAGTTTGGCCAGGAACTTGTTGCAGCTTTGACCTCAGACCGAGTGTGCTCCTGCCTCCAAAGCCCTGAATCATGCTCCGGACCGCCTTGCTCGGGGCTCTCGCCGCGGTGCCCTGTCCTGCACAAGTTGTATCAAAAGCTTGGCGCAGAGTCTGCGCGTTGTGAGCTTGCAAGCCCAGGTTGTGCTCGCTTCCCTGGTGGATGAAGACACCATCCTGCTGCAGTACTCGCGGCGCGACAAGGCCGGCACAAAGAAGACGGAGTCCAGCTGGCGGCCGTGGTGGCAACATCGTTTCCATGGACCCTGGGGAAGGGGTCGGAAGCAATACCGAGCACCCATCCAGCCCAGCCAGTGTGGCTATCCGATGGTCGACGGCCAGGCCTTCGACATCCACATCTTCTCTTTCTTGAGCGCTGGGAACACTACCTGGGCCGAGCAGGCCGGGTGGTCTTCGCTTTTGAGTTTCCAGCAGTATATACTATGTTATATATTCCATGATGCATTTTATGCTATACTACGCAAAAATATATTACATTTTATTTCAAAAGAGTTCCGAAGAAAAAGCAAGCAGTGTGCCCTAAACCCTAAACCCTATCTCGCAAGCTCCAGGTCACCGGGAGGCTGTCATTTCAGACTTCGCCGGAAGATGCAAGGTTTGTAGAGGCGCACCTGTCGCAGCTTAGCATCTAGACAGAAACCCAGAAAGAAGTTGGCTAGCTGCATCTTGGGGGCTTTGCTGTTAAGAGGTTTACACTTGTAGGTTTGAGACTATAGACATTGTTTACAAACTACGACATGTATTTCTGAAACAAGTCTTGATTCTGCGCTGGCGATCGCAGGTAATGGCACGACCAACCTCAGCGACCGCAGAAAGCTGTGTGCACCTGAAGCTGGAAAGCCTGAAAACTCTTGACGTTCATGATGTTGCTTTGGAGTTAGGTTTGTGTAACGTTCGTAGTAGCATCGGGCATGGGAGCGGAGCCGGAGCAGCAGCAGCAGCAGCAGCAGAACCGGTTGTAGCAGGTAGCAGTAGTGGTAGCAGTAGCAGTAGCGGCAGCAGCACCAGCACTGGGGTAAGTTCGTGTTGCTTTGTAGTTTCTGCACGGTGCCTAAGGCATGGAGCGGCCAATGGCTGCTCACTTGTACGGAGTACAACAAGGCCACCAACAGCTCACTCTTGAGCATTGAGGCATTTGCACGAGCTGCCATCGACCTCTATGCCTTTCTTCAAGCCGGATCTGTAACCGTCCTAGAGGACGAGCCCGAAGAAGCAGAAGCACTTCTCGGAAAAGTCTATGGCCTGGCGGACATCAACGGGGATTTCACGAGCTTCCTCAAGGTGACGGGCTTCCAGCCTGACTCCTGTGAGCTCTCGCCCCCGGGGCGTGGTTCCTTCTTGAGGGACTCGCGCTTCACGGCACGGCTCGACGTAGGAAGTGCACAGGTTTCCGGTACGCCCATGCCAGAGCCAGAAATCTTTCTCAGCATCACCGACCAGACTTTCGATGTTGACCTGACCTTGTCACTCAGCAGAGACTTGCTAAGCCTCAGCGAAGTGTCCGTTCGAAGTGGCTCTAGAATCGGCTAGAAGAGTCAATCCAGGGGGCGATCGGCTAAGGGTCCCTAAACCCCTAAACCCCTAAACCTCTAAACCCCTAAACCTCTAACCCCTAAACCTCTAAACTCCTAAACCCTAAACCCAGGTTCTTCCGGTATCCGGACTTTGAGGATGCGTTCGAAGCTGACGTGGTGAACATCTCCGGCTCGTTGACCTTCGCCAATCAGGTCAACTACGAGAATTCCCCGGACCCACTTGGGGGTTCCATGGGTAGTTATAAGTGGGGTTTAGGGTTTAGGCTACAAGTCCCGTAATATGGGTTATAACGAAAGTTATCCTGCGTAGAACTCTAGTTATAAGCGCCAGCGAACCTCCAAGCAAGCCTAAAAGAGGGCGCCGGCTGCTAAGTTCGTCTTCTCGCAACTCCATGGAGGGTTGAAGAGTATGCCAGGATCCGAACGGCCGCTTCGTCATCGCAACATACTCGGGTCTTACGGCATCTCCAGCGATTCTCGAAATACCATCGACATTTCGAGAGATTTGTGCCTACACCAGCGACAAGAAGTCGCTGGTGTGCTCTCGCCTCGTTGATGCCAGTCTTGACGACCGCGACTTGGGTTCTTTCGGGCCTTATGCCTTCACCGAGACGTTCGCTTTTGTTTTTGCCAATGTGAACGGTGTTTTCACCGCTGCGGAGAACGATGAAGTTGCCTTTGTCGAGGGGCTGGTCCGACTCGGAATCGCGGAGGCAGAGGCTGAGGCGTTCGCCGCTGTTTACCGGAGCGAGAACGGAGCCGAAAGCGGAGCCCTGGCTACGGCCATGGCTTTAGTTGAAGGTCTCAGGGCAGCGACGGACAAGAATCGACGCTTTACAGACCTGATCCGCTTGGAGCAGGTTGAGTGCCGGGAGTTCCTGGACTGGACTACTTGTGTACCCTCCTTGCTTCGCTTTGCAAACCCTGGCCGCGGCTCCTTCCTTGGCAAGGTGGAGCAGGAAGGCGAGAACGAGACGAAGGAAGCGTTGGATGCGGTGGCCGTGGGAAGCGCACGTCGGCAGGGATGCCATCTGCCCGAGCTCAGCCCAAGCGTTGCCATACCCTCCTCGTGCAGTTGCGCTGCGGGGGAGTTCCCCAGCTTCCTGGACGCAGGCAGCTTCTCGCTGACGCTCACGGAGTTCCAGCGTTTCGAGACGCCGGGCGCATGGAACGCAACTAACGCCACCGTGGAGCAGCAAACTGTCGAAGTCCAGGTCAAGAGCCAAAAGAACGAACAAGGCAAGTCTACGGTCGCTTCGTTCTGCTCCGGTTATTTGACGCTTACGAACTGGTCTCCACGGCAGTCTGTGCCTACGCACGCAACCAAAGCTCCCTCGTGTGCGCCAAATCAAGCTTGCTTTTGCAAGGAGTGGAAGTCAGGGCCATGATGAGTTTGCCGAAGTTCATCAGCGTGGCTGACTTCGACAACAACGACGGAGCACTTATTGATCAAGAGGCGGAGGGAGGGGGAGGTTGTCCAACATTGGGCTCCCTGTGTTGGGTCTCCTTTATGGTATATTCCCGGCAACTTTAAGCCTTTTATGGTCTAGGACCGCTGTAGGCATACGCCGCCGCCGAAGCCGTCAGCGTCATGGGCCTCGACAGCAACGCTGAGTTCACCATGGAGCTTTCTGTGTCCGACTGCATTCCGAACACGTGCACGGTCAAGGCTGTAGAACTGCTTGCTGGCCGTGGCACGCAGTGCTCCGGAAAGCAAAGTCGCGAACCCCACTGAATTCGTAAGCCCCAGGTCTATCTATAAAGGTCCTAAAGTTTAACCCTAAACCCTAAACCCTAAACCCTAAACCCTAAACCCCAAACCCTAAACCCTAAACCCTAAACCGAACCAGAATCCGGCCTCAGCCCAAGCTTTGTGAGATTCATCTGCCGGCTCCAAGGTTGAACTACGTGCAGTTCGTCAACGAGACAACCAAGGAAGTTAGTACCGTGGGTGCTTCGGAGGCTGTGGTGGCTCTGGGGAATATGACCAGCGATTCATGATGAAGTCGGTATAGCGCCGTAGAGCATAGGCCCCACATGGGGAGTGTTTTTCCAGAAAATGACCCGCAAGAGATGTAGATGTCGGCGGAGGACAATTCCTTGCGACTCTTGGACGGTCGCAAGGCCACGATATCTCAGTTTTGACAGATCTGAGCGCAAGCAGTCCATGGAAAGTCACGGTCGTTTATTGCAACACGTGCACCAGGGCAGGCGAAGACATTTCGGTCCTAGGATGAGTGTCCCATGAGATCTGCGGCTAAAAGGAGCCGAGCTTGCGGTCGGAGGAAGAACGTTGTGACAGTTTTAGCAGACCACCGGCAGATGCCCGCTTTTAATGAACCACTGCCGCTTCTGCAGACCACCTGTAGAGGTCCGTTTAACCATGTGCTCAGGGGCATCGGTCCGCGGAAAAAGGCGCATTATGAAGGATCCTTGCTTGTTTTGGAACAACAACACTCCCAGATGCGTATTAGGGTATGACTTTCTGTACACGTTCGGTTTCTCTTCTTAGTGTTCCAGTTTGAGAGATGCGACGAGCGGACACACAGACACACGGGTTGTTGGTTTCATTGTTTGAGCGTTGTTTTGGATCAGCGTCTTTGCAGGAGTTACGTCAAAAAAAGTACATATGCACATGGGACACTAGGGAGTTTGTTTCTTGTCGAATCATCTGCCCTGGGTTAGGCTGTTGAGGTCCAGCGTGGTGCTTCGGAACTTCTCCCCTCCACCACTGGGCCACACCCCAAGTTCAGTAGTCAGTCGTCGCAGTAGTAGCGGTATCAGCAAAAAGCAGCAGCAGTAGTAGTTGCAGGTGTTGTAGTTAGTAAGTAGTAGGCAGTAAGTAGAAGGTAGTGGGTAGTAGGTAGTTGGTAATAGGTAGTAAGTGGTAGGTGGCAGGTGGTGGGTAGTAGGTCCTTAGCAGGCAGTAGGTAGTGGGTCGTGTGTAGCGACGTGTGAGCCACTAGTAGTTACGAGTCAGTAGTTAGTAGTTCGCAGTTAGTAGTTAGTGTTAGTGGAAGAAGAAGAAGAAGTAGTAGTAGTCGTAGTCGTCGTGGTGGTGGTGGTGGTAGTGGTGGTAGTAGTAGTAGTAGCAGCAGTAGCAGAAGAAGTAGTAGTAATGGTAGTAATAATGGAACTAGTAGTCGTCGTCGTGGTGGTGGTAGTAGTAGTAGTAGCAGTAGTAGTAGTAGTAGTAGTAGTGGTGGTAGTAGTGGTAGTAGCAGTAGCAGTAGCAGCAGTAGTAGCAGCAGCAGCAGCAGCTGCAGCAGCAGCAGCAGCAGTGGTAGCTAGTGGTCTAGTGGTAGCCAGTGGTACCAGCAGAAGTACGGCGACTGCAACTACGCTTATGACTACGAGACCACCACGTCGACGACCACTAGTGTTGCTATTTAATTTTCACACTTGCAGCTAATTTCACTAAGACCGCCAGGAGACCAGGCTAAAGCACTTGGCCTCGCTGATGCATTTTAGCTCTGTGGATCTACCAGATGGTTCGCACCAGAGCGCCCCGACTCGCAAGGAATTGCAGGTTCGAGACTTCAGGCTGTCGGCGCGTGTCTTCCTATGTGACATGGGGCGTAATCGGGTACCTGTCTGCTCATTTAGAGGCTTTGTGCGAGCACTCTGTAAGACAACAACTTGGATAGCTTCTTAGCATGGGACGTGTCATGTGGCTTTCTGTCTTGAAAAGCAACTCAGACTACTGTAGAGTCTGTTGCATGTTGTGTTTCACGATGAGCCTGTAACACCCCTTGATCAGTGAACGAATTCCTAAGCCCCAAGCCCGTTTTGAAAGTGTGACAGTGCCGTGATACATGTATGGACTTGACTACACAACCACACACGCCCTCTCTCTCTCTCTCTATCTCTCTCTCTCTCTCTCTCTCTCTCTCTCTCTCTGTATATATATATATACGTACAAATATATACGAATGTATATATATATATATATATCTAGTTAGATAGATAGATAGATAGATAGAGATATAGATAGATAGATAGATATA